>BQNB010136696.1:0-17961 GCA_026074375.1 Tanacetum coccineum
AAAAAAAAATACAAAACGGACCCTCACCTTTTAACTATTTACGATTTTCTTACACAAAAATTCCCGTAAAAAATTTACAAAACCGTCCCGAAAAAAAAAAATTCGGGAAAAAATTAGCCCGTCCCAACGCAATTTTTTTCCCCCGAATCATACAAAAAAAGAAAATGTTAAAAATTAGCCCCGCCATAACGCATCGCAAAAAATAAAATCCCCGAAACGTAATAAAAAATTATTCGGGAAAAAATTAGCCCCGCCGCAACGCGCGGGTTCTTTTGCTTGTTTAAGCACATTATAACATTACACATTAGAGGTTGAAAACGGTGGCGTTTTGCCACCGGGCCTTTAAATGGGCTAATGATTTTTGGGCTCCCTTTTCATGGGCTAATGGTTTTGGGCTTAAAAAAATTACAAAACCTACCATCAACTTTTAGTTATTTACGACATATAATAAACTTTATTTATCAAATATATAACACATATTTACCGATTCATTCCGATCAAAGAATACCCGCGGAAAGATTTTCGAATTGCGAACAAAACGAGGCCAATATTGCAATGCTTCTGACATACGAACGATTTTATAAAAAATGCTGAAGTTTAATATAAATAGATTTTTTTTTTTACAAAACGTACCCTCCAATTAAGTAAAAAAAAATATACTCGCTCCAACGACAAATACTCATTCAAATTTCGTGATTGTTAAAAAAATTGCTTAGTTAAATAAAATAAATGTGTTGCATACAAGTCAGCTCCGCGGTAACGCGCGGACACATTCCCACACAATATTCATTCGAAATCGATTCGCCAAAAACGGCGTCGTTTTCAACCCCCTTGCTACAATGCTACAGTAACCGGCCCATTGAGCTCCCACTTTGGGCCGGCCCATTTGACTTTTTTTTTCTATTTCTATAACTAAGCAACTTAAAAAAAAATATTTGTTCAGTACAAAATTACAAAAGTATTTGTTTATTCAGATCAAAAAATATTCGCGACATGAGACCAAACACATAAGCCCATATAAAAAAAAAGAAACAATTGCACAAAATAATTAAATTTTTTTTTTGCTCGGCACAAAATAAGAAAAAAAATTACAAGAAAAAATTTGTTCAGTACAAAATTACAAAAGTACTTATTTATTCAGATCAAAAAATATTCACGACATGAGACTAAACACATAAGCCCATATGAAAAAAAAGAAACTATCGCACAAAATAATTAAAAAAAAAATTTCTCGGCACAAAATAAGAAAAAAAATTACAAGAGTTGATTTATTCTGATCAAAAAACACCCACGACACGACGCCCAACACATAGCCGCACAAAAAACAAAATACAAAAAAAAAAATAAAAAAAATAACGCCCCACATCAACGCGTGACCAATGCTTAAAAAAATACCAACATCTATGATAAAAGAAACACCGCCCGCAGCAACGCGCGGGCAACTATGCTTGTTCACGAACAAAACAGCTCATAATGAACAAAACGGGTTCATCTGGGCAATTATATAAAGTTGTTCGACTCATTTACACAACAATATAAAGAAATAATTCTACACAAAGAAAAACAATCACAATTTTATTACGTAATTACATACGCTTATGACAAAATTTATACAAACCTTACATAAACATTAAAACAAGATTCATACAATTTTACAACAACTTTTTTTAAGGAGACAACATTTCCGTCCATAAAAAAATATACATTTTTTTTATAAATGTAATCAAAAGACAATGATAATTCTTATGAACAAAATTTCGAGTTTGTCACATACAAGGAAGTTTCTGAGGTAAAATTACCTATTTGCATATATGGCATGATTTTTGGGTTCACAAGATTTTCTTCATTCTATAATCGTTAAAGGGTCTTTTCATGTTTTAACAAATACTCAGGAAAGATATTATTTTCAATGTTTCTTGGGAATCCCCAGTTTAAAGGATTTTTTGATTGAATAAATTAGCCAAAATCTTGCGATTTGCATACGAAGACAGAACTACTAGATATATATTATAAAACTGGGTCAGTGTCGGACTCAGGAAAATTGAGAACTGAGGGCAAGAAATTTCTTTTAGACAAAAGTCACATATGTATACAAAAATGAAGATAGAGATATAAGGTTTTTAGATTATTTGGCTTCAAGGTGAGAGACAATTTGATTTTATGATGGGGTGCATTTTAATAAAAAAGTTAAAAATAAAATAAATTTACACTAAGATCTAATTTTATTTGGCGAATCATTGAGGGCGCCGCCCCCCAAAGTTACTATATAAGTCCGCCCCTGCTTATGGTTCTCCTTTCTTGCATAATTTTAGCCTGCCATAAGCACAATGAGATTAAAAACGGGATTACTTGTCAACAAAAACATTCTCATATACAGATAAACTCATCCGACTGATAATATTATATACCACAGACATTACATACCGTAGGTAGTTACATCTTTGGCTTCGTATCTCATTTACAAACTCATTTAGCTTCTTTGACAAGGGGTTGTCATATTGCTGCAGTACCAAGTGTATCAAAAAGTTTTAGTTAAACAGATGATTGATTAACCACTTATCTTGAAAGATCTAATAAAACGCTTCATCGATCTCGAAAAAACAACTTACCTGAAATTACTAAAGATCTTGAAGTCGAAACTCACCAAGATTAACCACGAACAAAAAAGGTTTGAGCTCTTGAGTGTGTTTGTCTTAACAAAATCAAGAATCAAACGGGTGTTTATTGTGTTCGTGTTTCGTGGTTTGAAAGAAAGAATCAAAGAACATATTTTTAGGTATATAGATTTTGTGGACTAAGATCAAAGAAAAGGTTATGAGATTGAAATGAGAGATGGTGGCTGAGAAGTGATGTAGGGACTAGGGTTAGAGTTGAAAAAATAAAAAGTGTATTTGGTTGGTGAGGGACTAACGGTGCAACAAAGTTATTTTGCTAAATTACCATAATACCCATCACTAACGAAGACACTTAACGACCGTTCATCTCTTGTGACTAAACACGCACCAAAATGACCACTTCCGGGACCTTTTCCACCGATTTTCAAAACGGGAGACTGAACAGGTAAACGAGGCTGACCACGGGGACCAACGGTGTAATTTACCAAAGCTTTTATTACGTTGCTTGCATTTATTTTAATTGTAATCACATTGTTACTTTTTCATAGACGGAATAGAAGCGTGGGGTTTTACACTTGCGTTTGATAGGTATGTCATGTGAGGTTGTGAGGTAGGGGTGGAGCTAGTAAGGTGACTAGCGGGTGATGAATCATTCTTAATAAGCTTGTTTTATTAAGTAATTATTCAGGCCATAAGCTATGTTCTTGTTAGTTTTTTGCAATTAGCCCCCCTTATTCATATTGATATTTCGATAAAAACTCATAAACAAATAACTTAATCAATCTGATATAACTCCAAAATTAAATTATATATTCTTTTCTAATTTGGTTTAGTTCCTAATTATTACGGTGTGAGCTTGAATGATGGGTGGGTTAAAAAACAACAAATTCATTTTTGATGCGATGTATATACTGCTATGATTTATACGTCTACTTCGGCTCCCCCTTAACTTAGAATCCGGCTCCACCTTAACTTGAAATCCAGCTCCACCTCTGAATTTATCCTTGTATGTCATAAATTGTATTTGTATAATTAGCTTTAGAAGTCAATTAAATATATGATTTTTCTTATCATTAACTAAAATAACAAATTCATAAGTTAGTATGATTTAAAAACCATTAAGGTTAGTTGCTGTAATAGTAGTAGAGTGAAAAAAATCCAATTTTTTTTTCACTATAAGTCGTTAAGCCGTCACATCACCATTCAACACATAATCACTTCTACTGTCACGTGCAAACAACTTTAAAGTGGCCACGCCAACCTTTTGAAAAATTAGGGTTTTACATGGTTTGAGTTTATGTGACGGTAAGTTTAATCCCGTACATTCCGTCCGTTGAAATTTTAGTTCCCATGTAAACATCATTAGACGTCATATACCAACAACATAACAATCATCTCAAATTGAGTTAACGAAATACACCACTCTATATAACTCAGAAAATTTATTCTCTTTATCCTATGTGGGAATTAAAAACTTCGTTTCCAGAATAGTAACTAGGCAAAATGATGTTCTAGAGACAATCACAACATGCTTAAGTTGTTATTTGTTTCTTTTTGTTTTTCGATTCGTGTATGTTTCTTCGTTTTACAATTTTTGTAGATACATCTTTTGCTAAACAAGCGTACACATTCTTCTTGGGTATGTATTTTATGCCAACCTATAACTGGTTTAAAACAATGACCTCGTGATAACGTGATTTGTTGCTGATTAACAACAAAAAAGTTGAAAACTTTCATGAATTACTGACATGTTGTTTGAGTTCTTGATTGTTTTTGTTGATCATTTTCTTAGTTCAAACATCAAAAGTTCATTATCTGTAGCCGCACAACGTGCATGGGCATTAGAGAATGTGTCGGGTAAAGGAAATGAGTCAAGGGTTCACCTTATTTATGTAAGGAAGAACTTTATGTAACGAAAATCAATCAATAAAGATTTATAAGCTTCTACAATATCCCATGACGGGAAACGAAAATTACATTTGATTGTACAACAAATGAAAGTGCTAAATGCACTACAAGAAAAAAAGGCTTTAATGACGAATGGAAAATCGTCACTATTAGAGGAAAATTCGTCACTAAACCAGTTTAATGACGAAAATCGACGTCGTCACTTGTCGTCACAATAGCTCCGTCACAAATTTATTAATGACGAAATGAAATTTGACACTAAATTAGTGACGAACTAAAGTCATCACTTAAGGGTGTGTGACGACCCATTTCTTTACTTAATTTCATCACTAAAGTGGCTAAAATCGTCACTATTTGATGAAATTAGTGACGAAAGAAAGGCGTCATTATTCGAGTGAACCTAACGGGAAACTAACGGGACCTTAACGTCCAATAGTGACGAAATACGTCGTCACTAAAAATGAGCATATAACAAAAAAAAATTGTACTACGGTAATTTTTATTACATTTCATAAATGAACTCAAATAAAAATTTGTAGCAATAAGTCAAACATATTAATTTATTCACAAATGCTAGATTTATTCACAAAACCTACATGCTCGAAACTCGACACAAACCGAACCAATAACCTACAAACCTTAGTACATAACGGGGACACCTCTTCAGCATACTCGATCAACTTACTTCTTGAGCATGTTCTGGAGATGCAATCTTTGACTTCTGCTTCAGTTTTCAGTAACTGATAATATGGGATGTCAATAAAAATAATTATTTTGCGAAGTGCAGAGCATGTGAAAAGTAAGAAAGTAACTTTGTTGCATGTGAAAAGTAAAACTTATAACTTACCGATCCATTTGACTTCTGCTTCAGTTTTCGGTAACATGGGTTCCCCATCTCTCGTTGTCTTTTTCAATGCATCTAGTAGCTTGGTCAGGCTTTACTCTTCTGTATACCTTTATAGTAACAATGGAACCTAAATGAAATTTAAAACGAATCATTACGTTCAATTAAATACTCCACAACAGATACAAGGGTACATTAGTCTTAAGAAATAGTAGCACTAAGAAAAGTAAATCCAGAATAAAAGGGTTCATCTTACGTCAAAAAATTAGAAGGAATACCTATGGAGACGGATCGTGTACACCTTTGATACCTGAAGTAGAAAAGACTCATTAACATCAGTTTTATTACATATATTTTATATAAGAAACCGATGAAATGAGGAGAGAATTTGTTGAATTATGTGTAGCACAAACTATTTGTCAACATTTGTAGTCCATCCGCAGTGAACTTGTTTTCATCATAGAGAACATGGTAGTGAGTCGGCCGACTTGTTCCTTGCAGAAATACAACAAAACCAAATTAGCCAAAAAAACTGATTCTAATTTAACTTGAAAATTCATAAACTACTTTGTATATAGGAGAAAGAAATATGAACCCAATATAAAAGCTAAACAGTGGAAAAAGCAGAGATGGTCAACGCAAATCATCTCAGCATTAATGTTTGTTACGTCAGTAAGGTTTTCCTTTTCATACTATCCTGTTTGAGTCGCCACCCTTGTTGCTATAATTTACAGACAATGTTCAATGAAGCGCCCTTACATTCCCACGTATTTTTTTTTTAAAATTCACCAATATGTCCTCTTTGAGATAGATACAACTCTAATCGCCAATTCAGATATAGAAATGTCAAAATTGCTCTACCTAAAAGCTACAACTATTCTACTTAAAGTAGTAAATAACATGTGTTCTAATGCAGTTAAAAATGCAAGAGCAATGATATCCACCGAGGTTTACAACAAGTTATTTAGTCTATGGCAAGGGAAAACATGCAAAAACCTTGTACGCGTATGAAGTGATATATACCGAACCTATACCTTATGAGCAAGGAAAAGTGGCCCACTTCTTGCCAGTTATTTCATGGCATTTGTCTTCTCTGGTTTGCCTGTTCCTAAAGTCACTAGTATATCTATGCCATGATTGGTAATGATGAGTAGGGCTAATGACAACATTAAGTGTGGAACTACTGTTCAAGAATATTGATCCGATCCAACTTTATCCCAGTCTGGATTTCTTCTTGTCCAAATGAACCAAAACTATGTCAAATCTGCTAATCAACGGCCCAGATAATATGGTGTTGACAGATAGAGCTGAACATTGTTAAGAATTTTTGTGTAAGTAGAAATCGAGAGAATCATATCAAGGAATTAAACATAAACATATAAGAATTTTCAAGAAATGATACATTGATCAGGATCCCATTCCTCATAAATCTGCGATTAATGAAATATTTACAAATTAGGTCCACAAATACTGTAAGGTGATTTAAAATAACGTCAATAAAAATAAAACTCACCAACAGTAGGCCCGTATTTTTGAACTGAGAAGTTCTTCTGGTGCCTTGCTGGTTCATGCAAATTATACATTTAGGTAACTTATAAAGAAAAAGTAGCAGGAATGTGATAATGAGATCTAAATACAGAAATGAAGCTACATGGTCATGATTCATGCCAACAGTAGGCGGAACCTCGTTACAAGCTCTGTCCTGCTTATGAACACCAAAGCACAGTTTGTTATAAGCTAAATATGCAAGGTTACATCACAAAAGATAATAATACGAAGTAGCGTTTATAAAATCAAACGCTTTCCTGCTAGCTAAATGTTTTATCTTTCACTCTCTGGCTAAGTCCAATTGATGTTGCATTTTTACATATAGAGCATGGTTGGCCCTTATTTCTTCTACAAATTCATGATATCCTTATTATATTCGATTTGAAGATAAAATATAAAATAAAACCTAATGGAAAAGTAGATAGGAACCTTAAGATTCATCCGCTCCCAACAATCATTCAACAGTATACAGAGTTCCTATATAGCCATTTATAAGCTAATTACAAACAAAAGCTAATTACAGAGTTCCTAACTTATAAAACTAAACACTGAACTTGATGAATTGACATTTATCTTCAGGAGTACCTTTGAGAGATCCAAAATTAGAAGTAGAAGAATCTGATTTACTTGTTAAAGGACACTAAACTCTTAGCATGAAAGTTGCAGATCCAACCCCATTTTTGGATCTGTTCAGAATAGTTGTTAAGTAACTGATACCCAATCTCATTTAAAACCTGTGTCAAAGATGGAAAAACAATTCATAAGTGAAATAATTAATGAAATCTTCGCAACGAGCAACAAGCCCTAGCATTTCAGCATAGACGATACCAGTTCTTGCTCTGCATCCAGAGAGGTTATCGTCTTTGTTTCCCAGAAAGCACCTACAGATTTTGCTTGTTAGTTAGGCTATGTTACATAACATTTATAAGCTCAAGAAGTACCTCTTTACCTTCTCTCTCAAATCAAGTCGTATTCTTTGATCAACAGCATGCTGCAAACACAGCCATACACATGATCAATCTAATGCAAACCATGCAAAATCAGCCTGTTATAGTTTAGACATGGCTCCGCCCCCTAAGACGTCATAATTCAACACTCCTACACTGGCTCATCCTACATTCATACTAGTTGGTGTAGCATATGCAGCATTTTTCGCAAGAAAATAAATCACACTGATATGCTATGCTTTAAATGATAACTTGATCATTCTATCAGAAATTTAATAGTTTCGAAAATTTGTTAAGAAGACTCACATCTCTTATTTAGAAGCACGTCAACTGAGTATGCTTCCCTTATGATTTGTCATGAGGGCAGGCAGAAAAAATAAAAAATAGATATAATTACCCTAGTTCAGATAAGAGCTTACCAAGTAGTCTGACACCCCACGCTCATAGAGCTTCTCAATCATAGAAATTGCACCCTCATGCCTGCATATGTAGAAGAAATTGCAAAGAGTAATTGATCAACAACCAGTTCATGTAGGCTAAAAAAAATCCAAAAAATAAAAGTAATCAGAAAAAATGAATCGATACAGAAAACATGAGAGATGTAGACTTTAAATGTAACTCAATCATAACCACACTATCGAACTTGTCAATTTTTTTCATTACTGTATTAATACTTGGCATGCTTGCGAATTAACAACAAAATGCCTTCCTGTTAATTTTTGCTAAACAATTCATGAAACACTTGGTATCCAATTTGATTTATGTCAATGATCCAGTAATTATCAAAAATCTAAGTCAATAATCCGCTAGACTAAACTTTTGAAATCAAATCTGCCAAAATGTACGGTTTAAAATAGCTCCAAATATCATGATCCGAAACCTCGTCCTCGGTAAACTAAAGTTCTGTAACTTAAATTACACATCTAATCAAACAATCAAAACAGTGGTCAAAATTGGACACAAATTAATAGGCTAAGTATTCACCGAATACAATACTCATAACATTTCATTCACCACTAACAATCGAATACGTAGATAGCGTACTACCTTATATCATTCTTTTTCGGATCAAAGTACAAAGCAATACTCATATTTAGCCCTCAGCCGATTCTATTCCGATCATTTACTATTACTTCTATAAAATATAATCATCAACTGCTCCAAAAAACTCTATATGTTCAATGCTTATGATTCTTAGACTACACAAGCTTATATTACGCTATGTCGCTATGATGTTTTGAGGCCTTAACACTACATGTCCTAAACAATACTCACCATGTGTCCAACTAATACTCATGGTAAAGGTTCAACTAGCAATGAAGCCGTAATATCGATGAATTGCGATTCTCTACTAGACATTTCATCGAGCACCTTTTGAGCAACAAAGTTAGTGGTGATTAATAACCAAGAAATCCTCATCCGCTAAACCTAAACTTTCTAGCATCACATTAGCAATAAAATAAACAAATAAAAAATCGTATCAACATAAACTCATTGTAAGTAGGTCACAAATAGATCCAGGTTCATTATAAACTTTAATTATTAGCTTAAACCAAATTAACAATCAAATAAGCACATCAATAATAACGATTAAAATACAATTTTATCAACAAATTTTAGCATTATATCAATGAGTAACTATTATCATTCGAACGAATTAAAATTAGTTTGTAATAATTAGGGATTCGAGATTAGAGATCCGAAATAAAACCAAAAACAATTGTGTAAAGTTGTGAATTGTGTAAGTAACAATTTAATGACGACACAACTTTGAAAGGTATAAGCCGGAATGGTGCTAGTGTGTGTTTTTAGTGTGTGAATTTTTTGTGCAGCGTGTGTTTTTGGTGTGAAATGGGGGGAAGAAGATATGAATGAAAAATATGGTGTCCGTGTTTTATAAAATTTGAGGTGTTTTGTCAGTTTAGGTCCTTAGACTTTTAAGTGTTAGATAGAAAAAATGAATGATGTATGTGTTCAAGTGAGTGACGAACATTTTCGTCATTGCGTTTGTAGAAGCTTTGTGACGAACAAATATCGTCACTAGCTGTTACAATAGTAGTAAAAACAGGCATTTGTTATTAAGTTAATTAACACGGGTCAAGTTATTAAAATCACGTGATGCCTTTTCTTGCTAAGGTGAAAGTAATTTTTAAAACTTTTATTTTTTTACTTTCTTAAGCTTAAGAAGGTGAAAAAGTTATGAATGTGAGTTATTATTCGACTGCAATTGTCAACTTAGTGACAAGCATTTTTTGTGATTACTTATTAAAAGTTGAGTGAAAAAAATTTCGTGACTAAGGAGTGTTACAAGAAATGAGTTAGACGTTGACCATTAGTACTAGACTCAGTGACAAATACTTTCGTCACTAACGTGTATATTAATGACAATTTATTAATTCGTCATTAAATATATGCAAGTGACGAGATATAGTGACAACAATTCTATATCGTCACTAAAATTGTATTAATAGTGACGAAAAATATGGGTCGTCATTAAATTTCCGTCACTATAGCCCCTTTTTTTTGTAGTGATGAGAGAAAGTAAAAGAAAAAACAAATCAAATCAAATCACTTGCAGTCAAAAAATTACTTCTAAGGAAAGAGTTTTCATTTTATCACCTAGCAACCTCTTTTATAAAAGTTACTTCTCTTGACTCGGGTGTTCGTGGTGAGAGCAACTGTTTATCTTGATCTGCATCGTCAAAAAACTCTTCTTGACCATTTGAACTTGACACAGACACAGTCCCATCTTCGTCTGCAAAATGCAAATCAATCAAAACAATAAGAGATTGTATATGCATCAAGATGAGCTGCAAAATCAGTATCGAATGTGAGGGACTCTTATAATCAGATTCACGGATATACATATAAAATTATTTTAACTATCCTCCGGTTTAATCAACTTAATATCTAGTTGACAGATTGTAAACGCATCAAAATAAGCTGCAACAACTAGCTTTCAGCATTCGAGAGTCGAAACAATGACCTCCGATATAAATACAAGATTACCTAACCATCGTTTGCTCCAATTTATACTTAATTTCTAGCTTTAGTATGATTCTACAAGTCCATATAATCATTTTGAAAACATATATCTAAACGCCCCTTAGTCAATTGCTCCTAGGCTTGACCCAAAAGGATCCAAAAGTTAATGTTCGACCGGGAACAATCGGGTACAAAATCGGACGAAAACGTATAAAGACGTAAAAAACATACAAAAACGTATTACACAAAATTGAAGCCCAAAATTTAAGTATAATAAAATAAAAGGGCTTTTGCATATATATTCTTCCAAAGATGAAAATTTGCATATATATATCCAAAACATACATAAAATGCATTGTACTATATGCACTAAAATAAAATAAAGTTTTTAAAAAAAAAACGTATTTTTAGAGTCACGTTTCTTTTTTGTGTTGTCCCAATTTAATTGTCCACTACTAAATAGATAGGAAAGTTTGATCAAGTTTACAATATTATCATTGTTTGAGATTATTATTACAAACTTTAAAGAGGACTTTAATTAATTAGCTAATGATAAAACAGGCATTCTGATAAAAAGTAACAAAGAGAAAGCAGTAATAAATGCATTTTTTTTAAACTGTGTGTTTTTTGTCGAGGGACATAAATTTTGAAACGGAGGAAGTACATCTTATAATATGAAACATGAATGCACCTAAAACTTTTATAAATGCATACAATCATTATATTTAAAATGGTATGAAATTATGGGTCAAAAATGTAGGCACATAAATAAAAGAGTTAAGTATATTTTTGGTCCTCGTGGTTTGGTGCGTTTTCACTTTTGGTTCAAAATTCAAAAAATGTTTGGTTTTGGTCCAAAAACATAGTTTCGTTTCACTTTTAGTCTAATTCCGTAAATTTGGACTAAAATTTTTGGACTAAAAGTGGAACGAAACTACGTCTTTTGGAGCAAAAGTGTAACGAAACTATGTATTTTGGACTAAAAGTGAAACGAAACTATGTCTTTTGGACCAAAACCAAATTTTTTTTGAATTTTGGACCAAAAATGAAAAAAGCTTTCTCTAAATTTCAAAAATCAAAAATTTTAAACATATATAATATAACGACAATACATATTTATATAACATTAAAATTGCATTTGTACTATTTGCAGTAAAAATAAAATAAAGTTTTTAAAAAAAAACGTTATTTTTAGTGTCACGTTTCTTTTTTGAGTTGTCCCAATTTAATTGGACCTCTACTAAATAGATACGGAAATGTTTGATCTAAGTTTACAATATTATCTTGTTTGAGATTTATTATTACAAACTTTAAAGCGGACTTTAATTAATTAGCTAATGATAAAACAGGCATTCTGATAAAAAGTAACAAAGAGAAAGCAGTAATAAATGCATTTTTTTTAAACTGTGTGTTTTTTGTCGAGGGACATAAATTTTGAAACGGAGGAAGTACATCTTATAATATGAAACATGAATGCACCTAAAACTTTTATAAATGCATACAATCATTATATTTAAAATGGTATGAAATTATGGGTCAAAAATGTAGGCACATAAATAAAAGAGTTAAGTATATTTTTGGTCCTCGTGGTTTGGTGCGTTTTCACTTTTGGTTCAAAATTCAAAAAATGTTTGGTTTTGGTCCAAAAACATAGTTTCGTTTCACTTTTAGTCTAATTCCGTAAATTTGGACTAAAATTTTTGGACTAAAAGTGGAACGAAACTACGTCTTTTGGAGCAAAAGTGTAACGAAACTATGTATTTTGGACTAAAAGTGAAACGAAACTATGTCTTTTGGACCAAAACCAAATTTTTTTTGAATTTTGGACCAAAAATGAAAAAAAACCAAACCACAAGGACAAAAAATGTACTTAACTCTAAATAAAAGTGCAAGTAACAAATCTTTACAAAAAGTTGAGAAGTAGTTGATGTTTGACGTCTACAAGTGTTTTACTTCTCATGTTAACACTATTAAACATCATATACCAACAACATAACAATTATCTCATCTTGAGTTAACCAAATACACCACTCTATATAACTCGGCAAAATTGCTTCTCGTGTGGGATTAAAAACTTCGTTTTGAGAAAAGTAACTAGCTAGGCAAAATGATGTTCTTATATACGCTTTCTTTTTGTTCCATACGCTAACATAATCTACGATGAAACAATTGAGCTACTACCATCAGGGTCGTCTCATGGATTTCGGTGTCCATGTACCATTACTATATGGAGGCCCCACGCTAAATCCAAAAAATAAACGTATAAACGAATTATACTCCTTCTTTCATACAAATTAGTACATTGTACTCGAATAATGACAAAATAATGCATACATATATAATAGAAATTTTCAACTTTTTTTTGCCCCTTTTTGGTGGTGGCCCTGTGCGAGAGCACCTGTCGCACTCCCCAATATCCGGCCCTGACTACCATTGTTGTTTAATATAATTGGGGATAGAATATCAGAAACATCAATTTCAATAAAAGTCACAAGTTTTTATTAATTTTAAAAATAAGATTTACATAAAAGTGAATTACAAACGGGCAACAAGCCATGTCGTTGTTTTAGTTGGTCATCAAGAGTAACCTTAGGGAGGTATCCTTGAAGAGGTCTGAGATTCGAGTCTCACCATGGACCGTCAGGGGCATAAATAAATAGAAGCAAGAGTGGAGTTTATCCCTTAAGACGAAGGTTCGAGACTTGCATACTGCCCAATTGGATGTCATTGCAGGCTCGAATCACTAACTATTAACTTGTCATTCAAAAAAAAGCCATGTCGTCAATCATTTTTGGATTGTAAAAAACCAATTTTTTAAAAAACAACATTGGTAGATCTAGGGGTCATAAGATTACTATGCATAACTCCTTAAACTCTGTTGAGAAGCTCTACCACCTCAAGTGCAAGGAAACAAAATGCATCAAACGTGAAAGGGATAAACACGTGTTGATTTTCAATGTACGTTTTCTCATGTCTTGTCACTTTGCATGAGACGGCTTTTAAAGCAGCAACATATCCTACTATAAAACTCTAACTATTCAAATTCACGAGTAAAGCAACCCTAGTAATATCCACACAAGCATGTTTCTCTCCAACCCATCTTAACACTTAGTCGGCCTGAATGTGGATCTCGATCTTCCATCCAATGGGTGAGCTAAAAAGTCCACAAATGCTTCTTTTTGGCAAAGATTCCGGCACGCCTACATGTGTCATAAAGAGTGTATCTAACCATATCGTGTCGATACTTTAAGCTCAGAAATTCTTTACAATGAAACGCATGTTCCCAATGGAATCCGAACATGCTTTGCGACAAACTGGGCATATTGCATCAACCGGAAATAATGAAATAATGAGGCGTTACTTAAGGGTGGTACGATATTTCACTGGTGATAAATTTTGACCTATCCCATTTATAGTTGGGCTGAGCACATAGGTCCGGTGGGACCGGGACGACCGGAAACCGGACCAAAACCTGACCCGGAGCCGACGGACGCGGTCCAGTCCTACGGTCTGGGGTTTTGGACCCAATTCGGTCTTAGGTCAGGTCGGTACGCGTCCGGTCCTGAAAAAAAACGACGATTAAGATTATAGGACCGGACGGACCGAGGGACCGAACCGGACCGGACGTACATTTCGTGAGTCGCACCGGTCTTCACATAGCGAGTTACCTGGGCTTTTTCAGACCATTTCGGTTCGGTTATCGGTCTGGTCCTAGCTGTCGAATCCGGTTTTAAACCGTTGCTCACCCCTAATTTATAGAAATACCTAGTTGAAAATCCTAAACATGTGGTGCTCGTAGACACTTAAAACCCGTAGCCGACTATGATTCCTTATAATGAGTGTGCATAGATGCTTACGTTGTTATTTGTCTCCGTGTTTTTCGATTCGTGTATAATTCATCACATTTTATCTCTATGTTTCTTCTTGTTACAATTTTAGTATTTTAGAATATGGGAGATGATTTGCACACTCCAAAAAAGTGATTGACACACTCAAAATGTGTGTGTCATGACTATTATATCCTTAATATTTGCACACTCACTAAATGATGTAGGAGTATAAATGTCAAGACAACACACATTTTGAGTGTGTCAATCATTTTTTGGAGTGTGCAAATCATCTCCCTTAAAATATACATCTGTTGCTAAGCAAGCGTACACATACTTCTTGCATGCAATAATAATGATATCCAATTTCGCCTGAGTAAGATATCAAATTGTTAATGTGTAAACATATCATAACCCTACTTTATAGACACATTCTTCTTGCATGTGTCAACTTATTAAACCAGACTATATTTGGTATAAAAAATGACCTCTAATAATGTGACTTGGCAATTAACCATAAATCCATTACAAAAAAGTACAAACAACAAAATCGCATGATAAGAATTCAATAAATCAAAATAGACATTTTTGAACATATTACTAAGAATGGGGACAAACTTACATTAAAGGGCAGTTTGGTTTGTTTAGGAATTTAAATTTGAATTAAGATTTGAATTTTATGTAAGTTTTTTAAAAAAAATAGGAGAGAGAAAATATATAATTGTGTAATATTATTATTTTTATAAATTTATAAATATATAAAAACAAAATAATAATATTTATTAATATACTGTATATAATAAGTTTTTAAAATAAAACGAGTGATTAAAATTGAATTGGGGCCCATGGTTTTAGAAGAAAACAAAAGATGGCAGCAGAAAGTTTTGTAAACCTGGCCATTATTTGTGGATTTATGTATGCCCAACTTTTAGCATTAAAGCCAAACCCTCGAAGTTCTTTATATGTATCAAACGTGATACTAATGTCATTTCAAGCGGAAACCCAATCAAAAGTGGGATATCAAACGCCCCCTAAGAAAGCAACTCTTAAACCGATCGTAATGGGATTGAACCATCTAGACTAAAGGGTATAAAAACTGATGAAAATATATAAAAATGGACGAAAACGTATGAAAACGTATAAAGACGTAATAAACATACAAAAACGTATTAAACAAAATTGAAGCCCAAAATTTAAGTATAATAAAATAAAATAAAGTTTATTTAAAAAAAACTTATTTTTAGAGGAAAACAAAAGTTACAATTTTATTCCCTCATTACTCTTTTTTTAACGATGAGAGTTAGGGTGACCAATTGACAAAAAGTTGAGAACTCATATGAATAGTGGATACACCGTGTCCAGTGATATTTTAGTTCCCATGTTAACATCATTGGACATAATATACCAACAACATAACAATTATCTCAACTTGAGCGTAACAAATACACAACTTTATAACTCAGCAAAAATTCTTCTTTTTATCCCATGTGGGATTTAAAACTTCGTTTCAAAAAAAGTAACTAGGCAAAATGATGTTCTAAAGACAATCACAACTATTTCCTTGTTATTTGTTTATTTGTTTTTCGATTCGTTATGATTCATTGCATTTTATTGTTTCTTCTATTTACAATTTTGGTAGATACATCTTTTGCTAAACAAGTGTACACATTTTTTGTTTTTTTAGTAAGTGGGTATTTTTAGTGGTGTGTTATGGGACCCATATGCTTTATATCACGTTATAGATACTTTTTTTCGTCTCAAATTAACAGTTCACGTTTTTTTTTAAGATGTCTTAATTTAATTGTCCACTACTAAAAATAGATAGGAAAGTTTGATCAAGTTTACTATATTACATTTGTTTGAAATTATTATTACAAACTTTAAAGAAGATTTTAATTAATTAACTAATGATAAAACCGTCATTCTGTTAAAAATTAAAAAAAAAAGCAGTAATAAATGCACTTTTAGTATGTTTTTTTATCGAGGGACGGCAATTTTAAAACATAACAAGTACATCTTATAATATGAAACATGAATGCACCTAACACTTTTATAAATGCATACAATCATTATATTTAAAATGGTATGAAATTATGGGTCAAAAATGTTGGCACATAAATAAAGGCGCAAGTAACAAATCTTTTGGGTTCAATTAATATGACAAAAAGTTGAAAACTCATATGAGTAGTTGATGTTTCATGTCTACTAGTGTTTTAGTTCTCATGTTAACACTATTATCAGACATTATATACCAACAACATACCAATTATTCCAACTTGACTTATCCAAATATACCACTCTATATAACTGAGCAAAATTTCTTCTCTTTATCCCATGTGGGATTATAAACTTCGTTTCTAGGAAAGTAACTAGGCAAATTGATTTGTTCTAGAGACAAACACAAATTTTTTTCTTATAAAGCTATGAGAAAGCTGATACAGTACCCACAAATACGCTTTTTTTTGTTCCACACGCTGACACAATCTTTGATGAAAGAATAGAGCTACTACCATTGTTGTTTAATATAATTGGGGATAGAATATCAGAAACATCAATTTCTATAGAAGTCACAAATTTTTAATAATTTTAAAGATAAGATTTACATAAAAGTGAATGACAAACGGGCAACAAGCTGTGTCGTTAATCATTTTTAGATTGTAAAATCAATTCTTTTAAAAACAACATCGGTAGATCTAGAGGTCATAAGATTACTATGCGTAACTCCTTAAACTCTGTTGAGAAAGGGATAAACACGTGTTGATTTTCAATGCATGTTTTCTCGTATTTTGTCACTTTGCACGAGGTGGCTTTTAAAGCAGCAACATGTCCTACCATAAAACTCTAACTACTCAAATCTACGAAAAAAATCTCGGTAATATCCACACAAGCATGTTTCTCTCCAACACATCTAAACACTCTGTCGGCCTGAGTGTGGATCTTCCATCCAATGGGTCACTTGACACATTTATTTTGCATGGGTCAACTTATCAAGCCAACCTATAGCTGGTATGAAAGATGACCTCTAATAACGTGACTCGGCAATCAACCATTAATCCATTACAGAAAAAGTACAAACAACTATAGACATTTCCGAACATATTACTCGGAATGACGACAAACTTACATTCAGAAAAGCAACTATTCGACTGATCGTAATGGGACTAAACCATTCGGCCAGTCTCCACAAACCAAACGCGTCCACCCCTCCCCTTACGAGAAAGAAAGTTGAGTTAGCGCTAATGTAAGAGAGGTTGATTCGATTATCTTTATGGTTGCATTACTATCAT
>BQNB010136697.1:0-17961 GCA_026074375.1 Tanacetum coccineum
AAAACAAGCTAAAAACTAAAGCTAGGTAAAAAAACTAAGTGCCCAAGGGCTTACAAATGAGCTCTATTTATACTAAGCAAATGAAGGTTCTAGGTCTTGTGTTTTCTTTGTGAGAGCTCCTGAGGATGTGTTTGTTGTGTGAGAGAGCTCAAAAAGCAATCTTGGCCATCCAAAATGAGTAGTCCCCAAGTCTCTTGATCTTCACCATTGATTTCTTGTCCTATTACTTGGACGAATGGAAATGCTAAGGATTGACAAGGTGTCATTTGTTGGTTTATGAGGTGGGATAAGGGATAGTGATGTTGAGGAGTTGGTGGACAAAGGGGAGAAGAAAGGGGAACAGTGTTTGTTCATTTTGGCGGGTAGTGGAAGGGATGTACAGTAATTTGAGTTGCAGGGTGAATGTTTGGTGGTTGGGCAAGTTTAGTCCCTCATTTTATATAGTTGTATTGCAATCACAGTCCTTTAGCTTTGCATCTTTGGCCCTTGAAGTTATATTGATGTTTGCACCGTTAGTCCTTAAAGGACTAACGGTGTAAAGGTTAAGGGGACGGATTAACAGGCTTGTTATAAGGGGTTATATGGGTTTGGTTTGGACTCATTGTTGGGCCGGTTATAATATAAAAGGGATTTAGGCTTTTTATAAGGCTTAAGGTTTGTAATATATAAGTGGGCTGACCCGGGCCCACTAGGTGGGTACGGGTGGGCCCACTTTTGACAATTTAGGTTTTTGGGTTTGGTTTTTGATGCTTTTTCCAATGCCACTTCCCGGGGTTGACTTTGACTTTGACTTTTTTGTTGACTTTGACTTTGTCTTTTTGACTTCTCACGGTCTTTCCGTTCTCGTGCTCGGTTTTGTCGTTTTGGCTTCGATTTTGTCCTCTTCTTGGATATCCGTTACCTGCATAATACAAATGCAAAACATACAAATACAATGTATTTTTGGTACATTTTTTGTCATTTAAGTCCGTTTTGTGTAATTAATCACATACCAACTGCTCACAAGAGGTAACACACTTCGAAGTGATAAGGATAGTCTTAAACTAAAGGAATTGATGAAACTATGTACCAATTTACAATCCAGAGTTCTTGATTTGGAAAAGACAAAGACCACTCAAGCTAATGAATTTGCTAGTTTGAAAAGGAGGGTCAAGAAGCTTGAAAAGAAAAGAAGTTCAAGATCTCATAAGCTGAAAAGATTATACAAAGTTAGTTTGAGTGCTAGGGTAGAATCCTCTGGTGATGAAGAAGATTTGGGTGAGGATGCATTCAAACAGGAGAGGAGGATTAATGCTATTAATGCAGATAAAGACATTACCCTGGTTAATGTTTAAGATAATAATGATAATGAGATGTTTAATGTCAATGCTTTAAATTATAAGGAGGTGTTTGTTGCAGAACAAGAAGTTGCTAATGAAAAAGATGATGATGGAGAAATTACTTTGGCTCAAGCACTTATAGAAATGAAGAGTATAAAACCCAAAGTGAAAGGAATTGTTTTTCAAGAGCCAGGTGAATCTACAACAAAAACTGCTACAATTCCAACTCTAAGGAAAGGAATTGTTATTACTAAGCTAGGTACACCTACAATAACGAGATCTTTACAACAACTATCACAGGCAGAAGTTCAGGACAAAGGCAAAGGGAAAATGTTAGAACCTGAACATGTGAAGCCTACGAAGAAAGATGTTCAAATCATGCTTGATGAAAAAGCTGCTAAAAAGTTACAAGCTGAGTTTGATGAAGAGGAGAGACTTGAAAAGGAGAAGGATGAAGCCAATATTACCTTGACTGAAGAATAGGATGATATTCAGGCTAAGATTGAGGTTAATCAAGAATTGGCTCAAAGACTGCAAGCACAGGAGCAAGAAGAGTTGTTTGATTCAGAAAAGGCTACATTATTTCAACAACTCTTAGAGAAAAGAAGAAAGCATTTTGCAGCTAAGAGAGCAAAAGAGCAAAGAAACAAACCACCAACCCAAGCTCAACAAAGAAAAATCATGTGTACTTACCTAATGAATATGGAAGGAAAGAAGCTTAAAGACTTGAAGAACAAATCTTTTGATTCTATTCAGAAGATGTTTGACAGAGCTTTCAAGAGGTTGAATACATTTGTTGACTTTAGAACAGACTTGGTGGAAGGTAGTTCAAAGAGAGCAGGAGAAGAGTTGGAACAAGAGAGTACTAAGAAGCAGAAGGTGGATGAGGATAAAGACACAGCAGAGCTTCAAAGTTTAATGGAAATCATTCCAGATAAAGAAGAGGTAAAAATTGATGATATACCTTTAGCTGTTAAGTCTCCAAAGATTATTGACTAGAAGATCCACAAAGAAAGAAAGAAAAGCTATTATCAAATAGTGAGAGGTGATGAAAAGTCTCAGATGTACATGATCTTTAGTCACATGCTTAAAAGTTTTGACATGGAAGACTTGGAAGACCTGTACATGCTAGTAAAAGCTTGTGGTATATCTTATATCATAACACGGGGTCGATTCTTGGATTTGGCTAGTTTATAGAGAGAGAAACACTTGAGAGAGTTTTGTAGTGAGAGAAAATATGTTTCTATGAAAAGGAAATAATGACTAGCTTGCCTCTTCCAAAGTTGGAAGAGGCTATATATAGTACTTACAATATACCGGGTATTCGTACCCGACTTAAAACCAAAAAACGTACTATTAACTATTAAACTACGAGCTATAATAAACAGTAAAATACACGGGGTGACCGAGTCTTTTTCTAATATCTAACAATCTCCCCCTAAGGGAGGTCACCCCTGAAAATACCAAACTTTGATCACTTCAGTCTTTAGCTCGTAGACATTTGATATCTTGTACATTTGGGATAGTAATCTTTTGATTCATCTTACGCTTGTCTTTGACTGTGATCTTGAGCTTTCTTGAGATCATTGCCCAAACATAATCTTACATCATCTTGTGATGGATCGCTATCTCGTGCACTTGTGAAGAAATACATGACATCAGAGTTTGCGGAAGCTTTGACACCTTTATGAGGTCTTTCATAACATCATAACAAGTGTAGGTCGTGTCTTATCATTCGGTTATTAACTTGACATTACTGGAACTGGGTGCTTACGTCTCCCCTCTCCATCTTTAAAGATCCTGTAATTGAAACAGTTAGTAAATAAAAGGGAAAATTGATTTTGAAAAGACAGTCTAAGTGTTTCTTTAGAATGACTTTTTAACACTTCGAGAGTTTTGAAGTTTTGTCTTTTGATCAATAACCAGTCATTTTCTTATACTGGAACAAGATTGATTCAACATAATCGCTCATGGTTTCTTTCTAGAGTCACATAGATTGATTCTTATAGAATTCGTCAAGTCTCCTAACCTATAGCTTGTTTGATGTTTGGCTTTAGCTGGAGTTCCATCTTCATTGTGTAAACCATCGTTTCACTCGGATGTTCTGGCAATTTCACATGATAATGACGTAGGACTTTAGGATAGACTTGTTCCACAGTGTGTGAAAGTCAAGAGAATTTGATAGGTGGTCTGATGAGCTTAATTGATGATCTCTTGCTCTTGGAATCTATAGTGCGTTTTGGTTCTAGTAATCGGTTCTGGAGCAGACTGTCACCCTGTTCAATATCACACTAAACTTCGGAGTGTGAAAAGTCAATAGTGTTACGTAGTTTAGTCTCCGTGAGAAATGAAATACATAAATCTTTTGAACGATTCTGAGGGGATAGGGAGGGTTGGGAATTCTCACTGGGGTCCATGATGTCGATCTTCTATGTCAGCACTCTCTTAGTGATTCTAGGCAGCATATGAAATTTGACCCGGTTTCTTCCTAAGTTTGAATGGAGGGCTTCTTTCTTTACACCTCTTTTTCTTTACATTTAGGTGGGTGTGCTTCAACCCCATATGGGCTTATACCGAGTCGTCTTGTACCTAGTACCTTGTTGGGTTCTATTCAGTACTAGTCCATATCTGTCGGCTCTTTTCCCTTATTCTCAACATTTTACTCCTTTTTATATGTCATACCGTAGGTCGTCGTATTAACTAGGGGAGTGTCCCGGGGGTGATCCCTCCGGTTTATGGCTGATCTTTGGGATAGTGCCTAACCTTACCTACATTTTAACTTCCAATTATGTTTAATTGCTTGTGGGAGGTCTGGGGGGACTGTGCTCCTGGCCTTCATATATCAATATTGGTAATTGCAATTTTAAGTACTTATGAGTTAAAGTTTCAAAGCGTTTGTACCTCGATCATTTTTGTGGTTGACAAAACGCTCCCTCAAACATGTTCAAAGTGTGCTTCGGTATTCGAAATTATTTAGCACGTTTGGGCGGAGTATATGAGTCCTAATAATCACTGTTATTATTATACACATATTTTAATCATATTTTCTCCCCTTATCAAAAAATTTTAAACCCTTTGACATTTTGGATATCAATTGATTTAAATATGTTATAAAATTTGGGAGAAAAGTGTGGCCTTAATTCGCAAGTCGTGTATGAAACATATAACTGCTCCCCCTCAATCGTTGAGGGATATCAATTACTCCTACACTTAGTCATCAAAAGATTAACTATTTACTAATGTACATGATATATTTTTCATAATAAGAGACAAAATTGACCTTTTTATTGTAACGAGGATGTCGTCACGTTGTTCTGTTGATCAGCCTGTAGTCAATATCTCTTATTCTTCCTCCAACAAAGCTTTCTAGACTTCGATAGATCCTTCTGATCTGTAGTCTTTTCTCGATTGCAGTGATGAAGTCTTTGCTTCTTCTCTTGTCATCCTCTGACCACTTCCTAGTCTCCATGCCCTTATTGTACTCGAACAGATGAAAGTCTTTAACCATGTGGTCCAGTTTTTCCATTACTCTTGTCAACGTCCCATCACTAAACTTGTGTAGCTCATTCAGCCTCATCAACTTTCTTTGATCATTTCTGTCTCTGTAGACAACGGCTCTTGGCTTAGGGACAATCGTGTAATCTTCTTTGAAGTAATAGTCGGCTGCATCCCAATTTGGACGTTCAAGGTTGATCTTTGTTTGATAACTTTCAATCCCGAGCTGTAAGTCTCCCACACGATTCCTGATCACCAGGTTTCTTATCCACATGTTGACTGCTGTGTGAAGACTAGTCTTGTCTGTCTTGGGCAGATGGTTGAGCTTTTCTTGAATATTGAGTAGGAACAGATCTTCAAAATCATTTGGATGAAGATTTTTGAAATCCTTTTCCGAGATCTTGTATTCTTGGTAATCAGCTCGGCGAAGAATTATCTCTCTTAGGTAGTTGTATCCGTATTTTTCGAATACCTTGACACTGATCACACTGAGAATTCGCATCTGCGATCTGACTGCTTCACGATCAGAGGGCTCACTGTGTTTGTTGATGTAGAATTCCTTTCTTCTAAACCACCAGTGAGTGATGCCATAGACCGCACTGATGTCATATTCGCGTTCACTTTCAACCCACAAACTTTATAACCCACAATAGATGGAACTAATTCTTCAAGGCCAAAGACTAGGTAACTAGCGTGGCTTTGTCTTGGATATTGATAAGGCAAATCTTCGCGTCTTTGTCACCTGTCAGAAATAATCCAGATCCTTGTTGAAGAAAGTAATTATAGTTAATAGTTACCTGACCGGGTGGACGCCAAGAGTAGTGGTACATTTTACATTTCTGCTGAATTGATGACCCTCAGGAATTATACAAAATAACAACCATATTTTTGTCAGCAGCTTATGCAATCCATTCCATCTGATAATTGAAAGAAAAGACGATGTTTTTCTTATGAAAGGCTTTAAACAAGGTTGAATGCTGGAACCTTCTAAAGTCAGCTTTTGTCCCAGAAGCTATCTTCTTTCCTGTTCCCGTTCTGCAGAACCGTTTGATGAATGACCAATACATACGGTTCCCTTTCATTGAAGCGTGTTTTCCCTCAGGAGCTATTATACATTGTGGCGTATGTATTTGTGCCCAGTATATTCTATGGTTACCGTGAAATCATTCGGGAATGGGTCTACCTTCCGTTGTTCAGTGTAGCAAGGTCTCCTTCTCTTTCTGGAATAGGCTTAAGACACGTAGTGTTATCGGACCCACCTTGGGAATGTAAGCGTTGTCATGTGTCCTCCCGAATTTGTGTCATTCACATCTATCCCCCCTTCATCCTGCATTGGAATGTCATCTGAAGATTGTTCAGAATGTTCTGATTCGGGATCAGATCTGTGCATCGAAGAGTCAGCACCAGCATCTTTTGTGTCAGTGAACTCATGGGTGGGCCCATCCTCCCAGTTGAGGTGAGAGTTGGATGTTGTTTAGAAGCAGATGCATCTGACTCCCGTGGTTTTCTTGAACTTTGCTCATCATCTTTTATAGGAGGTTGAGCTGAACCAGAAGCACCTGAATCGTGTCTTCTCCTTTTCGATGACTTAACCTGGTTTGATCCAACTGAAGGGCCTTCATTATCATCATCGTCTTCATCATCATCACTATCATGCCATCTGCTATCAAAGCTTCCATAAGAGCATGGTATAGATGGTAGTTGGCAGTATTTCTGTTTGCAGACTTCATCTTATTCATGTGTTTGAATAGAGCACTCTTTAATCAAATTTCTCCAAGATGCAACTTTAACATTTGACCTGATGGAGTAAGTTGAATCTTGTTTCTCCTCACCTTGTTCCTTTTTGGCTCTAATAATCTCCTTCGGACTCTTTTCAGATTCTTGATTCTTGACAGACTCTGGGCCAGGCAACACAGAGTATTTTCTCTCGATTTAGATCAACAGTGTGGTCTACAAGAACTTAAGGAGAGCATCAACAAGGTTTTTGGTTCCTAGATATTTATATCAACAACCGTAGGAACATGGGATTTGATTAAAGCTAAAACATCAACCGAGTCATCAGTCTTTCTTTACTTCAGACATCTTCTGCTCTAATCTGTGCCACCTTAGCTGAAGGCTGATGAATGGGATGTTATCTTTGGGAGAGATGTGGTGATTGGTGAATGTTTAATACTTTGTGTGTTGATTGGAGGAGTGTGACCATGTGATTACAGCTTAGTAATGAGACATCTAGAAGGGAGGAATCACTGGAGGAGTTGAAGTTCCTGTCTGATGACTTGAATCAGGTATGGTGGAATCAGACTCCTCTAACTTCAATTTATATGATCATTCACCTGATCATCTTCGGTTGGTTTGTCATAAAGAAATTGATCCCCAAAGTTAAAAGTGTCATCGAGATTTTTCATGGAAGACATAGAACCAGACTGACTTTCTGGTTTATCATCGATGACACGTTCGTCTGTTATGAGCTTCAGGTTTTCATGAACCTTTGGGTAGGCTGTAGCGAGGAATTCATCATCCATGTGCTCAGGGTTTGGTCCAGCAAGAGACACATGTAATTTTCCAGAGTCTGATCCAGTCTGGTCTTCTTTCATGGGCTTAGGGTCTGGTCTAGCCAGAGCCTCATGTGCTTTTTCAGGGTCTGATACAGGAATGCTTACTCCTGATGTTACGGTAGACGAGTCTACTTCACCTTGATCTTTGTCACCTTTAGGAGCAGCGGTTTCTGTTTCACTTTCTGTTCGTTCTGAATCAGATGTTGATGAAGATTCATGGATCACTTTCTCTGATGTGTCATCTTCAGGTTGAGAAGAGGGTCCAGTTGTCGAATCATGAGGAGTTTGATCACGCCTAACAAGGATAAACTGATCAGTAGTTCTTTTCTTCTTTGACAGATCGATCAGGGAATGAGCTACTTGTTCTTCGGTTACAACGGCCTTTCCCTTGCCCACTACTTCATGCAGTTTGGAAGTTGTTTCTGATACTGGATCCCTGATCGTTACTCCTCCAACAGGTGCCCGACCTTGTGGCAGAAAGGCTGGATCCAAGCTAAGCTTAATAGCTCGTTCCATGTCAGCATCATCACCTTCTCCTTCTCCCTTTTCTTGATGTGCTTCCAAACTCATCTTCTTAGCCAGTTCGAGATCAGGATCATCACCTTCTTCTTGAGGAATAGATTCTTGTTGAGCTTCATCATCTTCGTCAACAAGTTGGAAAGTAGGCTTTCCCTTTCTAACTTTCTGTGGAAGCTTACGCTTGGAAGGTTTCTTTGTCGGAGGAGGAGCTGGCTTGGATTGTTTGACTGGTGTAGTGGTTGTGGGCTTTTTGGGTGTAGCATGCTTTGTTGCCGGTTGCAGGCTGGCACTTTCTAGAGGGGTTTTCTTTGTATTCTCAGCAACCATTTCCAGATACTTGGGATAATACGAGGATTGTTGAATGGCTTCAGTTATCAGGGGATCGGGAATTGCCATTCCAAACACTTCAACTGACTCACCTTTAGGGACAAACTTGAGATTTCCTAATATAAAATCATCTCCAGTATGATGAACAACAGAATTAGGACGTCGATGGATGTTGTTATTGCTTGCCAAGTAGTAGATTATCACCTTGGAAAACCGTCCATAGGGAATGAGGAGAGGAGTTACTTTCTTCTTTGGGTTCTTCAGACTGGCTTTGTGACTTGCTTTGTGTGAGAAAAATGTCTGGATCCCTTGAGTAAACTCTTCCCATAACAGCTCTGCATGATCAGTGGATATCAAACCAAAAAGACAGATGATGAAAACCAAGCCAAATGACAAAATGAGCATGGAATGAAAAGACTGTGCAAAATCAAGGCCCAACAAAAAGTCCAAAAAAAATGCCAAAGGTAGGAGTCAATACTGCAAGAATCAGCAGGTCAAACCGGAGCCGGAACTGAAGAGAAGGCAATACTATTGGAATGCGCAATCTTAACCATCTGATGGGCCGGGAAAGGGCCAATCGTATATTTATGAAGACTGTGAAGACCCAAAATGGGCCCCTGCAATCATTACAACAGCCCATTTGTGTGCAATTGACAAATGACTGTGAAAGGACTTGTGAAGGCCAATTCTAGCCCAGAGTTACAGACCAAATCTCAGCCAATTGTACACACAAAACCCATTCATATCGTATAGGGCTTGAAAAAAGCACAATAATAACAAACCGTTCCTTATTGGGCCAAACCTAACCCGATGACTGGGGCCCCAAACAAGCCCAATCATAACCTTATTGGGCTTGAAAAAGCCCAATAACCAAGCCTATACCTTATTGGGCCCAATACAAACCCAATGGGCCTAATAGCCCAAACCCAAGCCCAATTATGGCCCATTAATCCTTTTTATAAAACAATAAGGACTAAAAAGGTCATTTTTAAAAGTGTTTTATAAAGAAAAATGGAAAAATAAAAGAAAGGGACTAAATCTGCCAAAACCATAAACCTTTACCCTTTTTAAACCTAGGGGGCTGTTTTGCAAAATTCCAAACTTTCTTTTATTCTTTTGTTAATAAAACAGCAGGGACTGAAATTGCAATTAACCAAAACCTCTTTTAAATCTTTTAGTTATAAACCACAAGGACCAAAAGTGTTACTTTCTAAACCTTGTTATAACTAATTTTCGGCTTAAAAGAAAATGAAAAGAGAAGAAAAGAAGAGGGACCAAAGTTGTCTCTTCCCCATACTTATCTTTTAAAAATCCTGCAACCATAAACCTGTACACCCCGTACCCGCCAAAACCCTTACCACCCATTTCCCACTGTTTTTCTCCCAAAACCACCTCCCAAGTACCCTTACCAGCTCACCCTCACTCTTCCCCACTCACCCCAACCCTTATAACCCTGCCATGATGGCAATCTCACAAACCCACAACCAATCGATGGTTGAGATGAGTTGTAATGTGATCCAAAGGCTGGGAATTATGTGCTGAGCTTCTTACACACACAACTAACACAAACCAAGACCAAGGCACTTCCCAAGACTGCTATAAAGGAAAAGAGAACAAGCCGAAGTCAACACACCCTGTTTTTAGTTTAAAGTTTTTAATTAAGTCTTTCTTTTTGCATTATTGTACCTCAGTTCTATTTTTAAGTTTTATGTTGTAAGTTCTTGGATTTTAATGAAAGTTTAAAAGTTTTACTTTAAAAAATTGCATGCCATCACTGTCGAATTTTCAAGATTTATATTAGCTTTTTAAATCTGTTTATGTTATATGAGAATGTGTTAATACAGTTAACCCTCACTTCTAAATCCATTTGTTAGCTTTCCATTTACAAAAAATCAGTTAAAAAACGAATTTACAAAAATAAGGGGGTGTTTGGTTTAGACCCAAAATGGGTCATAATGGTGTTGTTGTGGGTCAAGCTCACTCAGCCAACTTTGGCTGAGTGTGTGGGTTTAATTAAGTCACTTTAATCACCATTTTTAATTTTAAAATAAGTTTTTAAGTGCTTTTTGTTTTCTGTCAAAACTTGAATAAGCCAAATCTAGCTAAACCACTTAAGCTGCTTATGCAGCTTAAGCACACCTTATTTGTGCCATTTTGAGTATTTCTAGCCAATTTACCAAGCCTTGTTCTGTCCCTTTGGTAAGACCAAGCCAAAGTCAAAAGTTTAGCTTTGCAATATTTTTTAAATTCCCCATCTTTAAGCCCAATAATCAGCATGTTTAAGTAGTCCTTATTAGCTCAATCTTTGAGAATAAGCTCATTAACCACCCTTTTAAATCTGTTTGTGCTTAGTTTTGGCTAATAAGCTCTTTAGAGCTTATTGCATAAGCTCAAAAGAGACCCCTTGTTCACTGTTTTGAACCTCCCCTGGTGCTAGACCCCTATTTCAGCCCCCTTGTTCTAGCTTATTTTAAATTAAGCATTAGGATTTTATGCCTTTTTCATGTAGCTTATAGGTGTCCCTTTTAGGTTTAGCAGCTTAAATCTCTTAGTTAGCTTCTTAGTATAGCTTATTTAGTGCTTAAAAGTCCACTATTTCTGTTTCTTTTTAAAACTTTTAGAATAGCTTATTTTAATTTCAGCTTATTTTAGGGCTTAACCTAGATAACTTAGCTTATTTTAGGACTCCCCTATCCTTATTAACTGTCCCCTATAGTTTTCTAGCTTAT
The DNA here is from genome assembly GCA_026074375.1 of Tanacetum coccineum. Lineage (NCBI taxonomy): Eukaryota > Viridiplantae > Streptophyta > Magnoliopsida > Asterales > Asteraceae > Tanacetum > Tanacetum coccineum. The sequence continues at coordinate 10,945 of BQNB010136697.1, forward strand.
TTGTTGGCTTAAACCCCAAAAAGAAAGAAAAATAAGCTAAAAAGCTTATTTAGCTTTTGCAGTCCAAAAAGCTCAATATAAACCATCACACTAAACTTGACATAATTACCTACCAGGTTGCGTGACATATCTGTTACTGTTCACATGATATACTGTTGCCATCAATCAGATTTCCTTCCCCTGTTAATGTGAGTTATAGCCTCGCATTTCACTCTTTTAAATGTTTCATAAACCCGCAAGGGGGATACATGCTTAAACCATGAATGCAAGCGTTTTTTCCAACTTTATGCTATCCTAATTTATTATTGCCTAAGTCACCTTTATTGCCAATATTTCTTAATCATGAACCATTAATTACTTGCGAGTAAATGCGAATATTGTGGATAGATCTATCGGGGTGTGACGACTCCCGTTGGTGTGCCTATACTTTTGGTACCAATAGCACTATATTTGTTTATAATGGGTAACTATGGCAAGATACCTTCCACTAGGAAAAATTGATCCTCACTAATGTCACTGAGGTGAATACCATGTTAAAGTATGGGTTGCATGATTTTAGGGAGAATAATACTCTTTTACATAATTATAGTATATGCAATTTTTTAAAAAAAAAATTTTTTTTTTTTTAAAAAAACCAAAATCTTGAAAATGGGTGGTGTATAAACAACGTAACCCACTATGACTTGTATTCAAACTATTTATCAAAAACCTATGAGTTTCACTCAACCTTTATGTTGACCCTTTTAGCATGTTTATCTCAGGTAATTGAGCAACCTATGGCCAGGGAGGGGAGTGACATTGGACTTGAGGACATCCAAACATGTTTATCAGTCCAACTTAATGTTTTCATGTAGATTTTGGACCATTCTGTTTTTTGTAAAACTTTGATTAATATGGAATGATAACTAAATTTTCTAAAACGCTCTTTTTGACATTTCTATATTATGTTTTGTTTGATTCCTGAAGTAATACCCCAGATTAGCATCCGTAATTATATGTCAAAAATGGGGGTGTTACAGATTGGTATCAGAGAACAAGGGTAAAACCTAAACTATAACTACTTTTTCCATCCAAGAAAGTCCTCCGTGCCACTACAGTTTCCAGAATAGTATGTGTAAGAAATTTCCATGGCAGATAATACACTACTATTATATTATATATAAATAACTTATTTATATCTATTAGGTTGTTATATAGTCATTAATCAGTCCCCCCTATATTTTATTCCCCCCCCCCCCCCCCCCCCTCCCCCACCCCCCCCCCCCTTTTTTTTTTTTTCCCCCCCCCCTCACATCTTGTTGTTATCTGATTTCGATGATGAGGATACTTTTTCCTCTACACACTCTCCTGACTACATCCCGGCTTCACCAGACTATTTCCTATCCTCACCGAGAAACACCTCTCCTAACTTATCAGATAATTTAACTAAGGATCTTTTAGCCTTACTAGCCCTCTTACCTTATATATGAAGGTCATGAAAGCATATGATGCTACTGATAATGAATAACCTATTCCACCATAAGCTCCTATTGCTCCACCGACTATTTTGCCTCCATCTCTAGTGTTATCACTATCACCAATGTTTGATTCTCGACATTTCTTTCCTCCTGAGAAGATTTCACTACCTAAAGACGCTGAGACACCTATAGAATCACCTATTCCAATATCTCCATCTTCATCAGTAGGATCTTCATCACCGGTTAGGTCAACTACACCACCACCAGACTATCCTTTTGATAACTATAACTTAGATAACTCATTATGGATCATAACGCAACCATTGGGAAGTGAACCAGTCCCTGATAAACCTAATGAGTCAGATGCTTGTTAGAGTGTTCATCTTTGGAAGTCTTAGATTCTAAAATTTTCTGTTATATCTTGCAATGTAATATCAAAGAATGATCACAAGTCCTTGTATTATAATTTTCATACCTTAACTTGTGATATGACTATATCGTTTTATGGATTCTTATTATGTGTTGTCTTGTATATGTTGATAGATGCCTCCTAAGAGAACATCAACATCTGCAGCACCAGCTGTGACTCAGGCTGCCATCTGGCAACTAGTTGTTGATAGTGTTGCTTCTGCTCTGGAAGTACAAGCTGCAACCATGGCAAGTACTGACAATCCAAATAGGAATACTGGACCAAGAGAAACTCATGTAGCAAGAAAATATACTTACAAAGAATTATAAGTTGCCACCACTCTACTTCAATGGAACGGAAGTGAGCTATTGGTCTTATTCGTTGGTTTAAACAAACGGAATCGGTATTTTCTCGTAGCAACTGTACCAAGGACTACAAAGTGAAATTTGCTACTGGTACTCTTAGCGAGGATGCCTTATCATGGTGGAATTCCTATGCCAAACCTATTATAATAGAGCAAGCCGACAAGATAGCCTGGACTAAATTGAAAAGGCTCTTGACGAATAAGTATTGCCCTCAAACAGAAGTCAAGAAAATGGAAGACAATTTACAAAGTTGGATTGTGAAAGAAAATGCGCTCAAGAAAATGCTAGAAGATTACAAGAATTAGCAGTCTATTTCCACAATATGTATGAAACACAAAGAAACTATGAAATCTTTCATCGGGGGGATTACCTAAAGTAATGAAGGAAATGTTACCAAGTCTTCAAAGCCTTAAACTTAGGAGGAAGACATTACCATAACCCAGAGGTTAATGGATCAGGTAACAAAGCACGATGCTGAGCAAGGAACCAATGATCACAAACGAAAGTTTACCGGGAATATCTCTTCCGGAATCTTTTTATCATTGATTCTTACTTGTGTATTTTAAGTGTATACTATCAACGAATCAAGGACCATAAGACATATTACACCAATCTCGCAGCTCCTTCATTCACCGAACTCGCAGTTTTCAAAGGTCATCGGACTAGCAGTTTTCAAAGGCACCAGATTCGCACTTCACAAGATTAACCGAACTCGCAGTTTGGCTCTTTCAACCGAACTCGCAGTTTCCAATGACAACCAAATTTGCAGTCTACTTGAACTCGCGGTCTACATCTTTAACCGGATTGAAACCTTAACTATAACTACTTTTCTTTTTCCATCCAAGAAAGTCCTTCGTGCCACTACATCTCCCAAATAGTATGTAAAGATACATAATTATTATACTATTATATAAATAACTTATGTTATTTACCACTGGGTTGTTAACAGAGTGATGTCTTCTCCCAACCACCCTACTTCTGATATTGAGGATGTTTTTTCCTCTAACTTTCCTAACTACATCCCAGCCTCCCTGGACTATTTCCCAGCTTCACCGGGAAATACTTTTTCTGGATATTCAAATAATTCATCTAGTTTAGTTCCAATAGCTTCACCAACTCCTTCACTTTTTCATAATAACCCCTATATGAAGGTCATGCAAGCATATGATGCCATTAGTCCACCACAAGTTACTATTCCACCCCCAACTGTTGTGCCTCCATCTCTAGTGTTATCACTATCACCAATAATGAAATTGAGTTAGGGTTTATGATTAGAGAGTATATATAACAACCCACAATTTTCATCACTATAATTTCCACTTATATTATATTAAATACTACTTTTTTACATGAAATTTTTTACTTTATTCCATTATGTAACATAGTTTACATTTCTAAAGTAAACGAGCTCACACAACCTACCAATGCCAACTATATCTACATTTATATCAAGTAAACGCCTTAATATGTCAAGTCAATATTCTAATATCCACTATACCATGTACGTTATCTATTTAACATAGTTTTCATAACATTATTACTAAATGAACATTATCCGTTAATGTTTATTCCAAACAAGTATACAAGTGTTCAAGGCTTATGTACAAGTATTCTAGCACAACTTTTGAATATATTTTCCCTCTTAAAACCTAGTACAACCTTCTAGAACACAATATACAATCCAATTAAGCATGAAATTCAAATAAGTTCATTTTCCCTCCATTTTCTTAAGTAATTCATACCATCTTTTTAGCAATATGTACAAGCCTTTCAAATACATTATCTAAACCCTAATTACCTTCTAATCCTAACCCTAATCCTAAACAAAACCCTAACCTAAACCTAAACCCTAATTCGAACCCTAATCATCACTAAACCTAAGTTTAACTTAAAACTAATCAACTATACAACCTAGCATCACCATGACACCTTCCTAGCATCACCTAGCAGCCACTAAGTAGCTTCATCACCTACTTGTCACCACAACTTGGCCACCAAGCAAAGCCACCACCTTTCGCCACCTCCTCCCTAGCCGTGACCTCCCCACAACTCGACACCTCATTCTAGCCCTCCATAGTCACAAGTAGCCTACCTTAGTCACTAACCTTGCTCCCTACTCCAAGTATACTTGGTCACCAAGTTGCTAAACTTGGCCACCAAGTATTCGTGACCCTATATATAGCCAATCCAAACATACACTTTCATATCTCATTTCACACATTCTCTCCCAATTAAACCATGTTCTAGTCATTCCCTAGCAGTAGTAGAAGATTAAGAGAAGCCTCAAGAGTCCCTAGAAGCCATGAACCAAGAGCAAGAAGGTCTTGAACTCCATTCCTAACCGTACGAACTCAAACAACCCATTTTAACCCGTTTTTGAATTTGTAAGCTTTCTACATGTTAGATCTAGCATGTTATTGTTTTAGAACTATCATAAGGTCTATTAGATCCCATATGAACCCTTGTTTGCGCCTTAAATCATAAAACCCATGCGTTTTTGCTAAAACCCTAAAACAACCCATTTTCGATATATCTAGCTAACGAATCTTTTTTCTAAATTTTTGTTAGGTTTGAACTTCTTATTTTAGCTTATAATAATAAGCTATAACATGCAAAATTGATTTCAAAATCAAAAATATCAATATTATGGTTTTTGGACTTAATTCGCAAATGTTTTCATGCAAAGGGGTATATATTGTAAATTCTTGAAACTTATAAATAGTGGGGCTGAAATTGTAATTATTCTAAATTTAAAGTTCATGGGTTGTTTTTTCATACTTGAAAGTTAAAGGTTTAAAGATTTTAAAAGTTATATTAAAAGTATTAACTTTGTAAATATATATAAACCAAGGGTATATATTGTCATTTTGCATTCTTAAATGTATGAAATGTAACATTTTTACATAAATTATAAAAATATATTTAAATATTATAAGACTCGATTTTATTAAAACCCGACACATTTATCGTTATTAATCATCGATCGACGCATTATAAAACAATTACGTTTGAAGAAACTTAAAATCTTATCGTATCACGTTACTAGGGAATTTCATGTGAGGGGTTTCATTTAGGTATACGTTTTGATGAGTTTGCTGGATTTTCGATTTAAAGTGTCCTGGCTCCTCAAACGTTTACTACATGACCTCTGAATTATGATAGCCCGAACAGTGATACAATATTTCCATAACTTAATAAATCAAAGTAAGATGTATGTTAAACTTTATAAAGTTTTGAAAACATAAACAATCACACTAAGACTTGACATATTACCCTCAGGTTGCGTGACGAGGCCGTTACTTTCATTTCATATACTTTTGCCATCAATCAGATTTCCCTGTTTAGGTGAGTTCATAGCCTCGCATTTTAAATCTTTTGAATACTTTATAAACCCGCGATGGGGATACATGCTTAAACCATGAATGCAAGTGTTTTTTTCCAACTGTATGCTATCCAGATATATTATTGCCTAAGTACCTTCCACTGCCAATATTTCTTAATCATGAACCATTAGTCACTTGCGAGTGAACGCGGATATTGTAAATAGATCTATCGGGGTGTGACGACTCCCGTTGGTGTGCCTATACTTTTGGTACCAATAGCACTATATGTTACTTAATGGGTAACCTTGGCAAGTTACCTTTCCACAGGGACATTTGTTCCTCAACCAATGTCTCTACGGTGATTTCCATGTTAACGTATTGATGTCATGAGCTTAGGGCAATAATACTGTTTTTCCATGATAATTGTATATGCAATTATTACAAACTATGGGTGTATAACAACGTAACCCACTATGACTTGTATTCAACTATTTATCATAAACCTATGAATTTCACTCAACCATTGTGTTGACCTTTTTAGCATGTTTATCTTAGATAATTGAGCAACTTATGGCACGAAGTGGCACGAACTTGAAGATGGCTAAATTTTTATCATTCAAACTTTATGTTTCTAGATTTTGGGACCTCTTTTTGTAAAAACTCTGATGAATAAATAAATGATAACAAAATTTTCTAAAACGACTCATATCTTTATGAGTCGTTTTCTATGATTATGTCTGTTGATCCATGAATTAATACCCCAGATTAGCTTCCGCTGCTATATGTCAAAAATGGGGGTGTTACAGTATATGAAAGATTAAATCAATTGAATGAGTGATTGAAACCCTTAATCTAAGTATTTATGAAAATACCCTCAACAGCATTAATGTTCACCAGCAGTTGTAAGTTTATGCCTAATAGCATTAACTTTCAACAACAGTTGTAAGTTTATGCCTAACAGCATTAACTTTCAACAACAGTTGTAGGTTTATGCCTAACGGCATTAACTTTCAACATCAGTAGTAACCCAGCAGTAAGTTAAGCCTAGCAGGATTAACTTTCCCCAGCAGCAGTAAGTTTATGCCTAACAGCATTAACTTATACCAACAGTAGTAAGTTTATGCCTAGTAGTATTAACTTTGAATTACCAGCATTAACTCTAATTTCATTCTAATCAGCTTTTCCATCATCAAATTAACATTTTAGCTTACAAAATCTCTCTGTCTGTTTTTGATTTCTCTCAATTCTTTTAACTCACAATTCTCTTTGTCTGTTTTTGATTTCTCTCAATTCTTTTAGCTTACAATTCTCTCTGTCTGTTTTTGATTTCTCTCAATTCTTTTAGCTCACAATTCTCTCTGTCTGTTTTTTATTTCTCTCAATTCTTTTAGCTCATAATTCTCTCTGTCTGTTTTTGATTTCTCTCAATTCTTTTAGCTCACAATTCTCTCTGTCTGTTTTTG
>BQNB010136699.1:0-16371 GCA_026074375.1 Tanacetum coccineum
TTAATTATAGTAAACAACACCACGCTTTACTCATTACACATACATAGATCAGATCAGAAATTTACCTAATTTCAGGGTGATATATTGTGGTGGTTAACGCTCATACGAATCCAAACCAAATGCCTCCTTTTAACACCATTCGAATTCACCACATTTCCACCAAAATTCCGAAGCAAGGCATCAAATTCTAGCCCCTTTCCACTCAAACTTTTCAACTTCCAAACTACAAACTACAAACCAATAAAAAACACTAAATAATGATTTAAAAAATAACATAATTCTCATAAAGATTACATCTTTATAATCACAAACAAATACCTAAAAAAACCTACATAAAAATATAAAAAAATAAAATATTAATCATCAATTTGAGTATAACTAATTAATAACAAAAGAACTTACAGGGAAAAAAGAGGATGAAGTGATAGCGCGCGATCTTTCTGCATCAAGAGTTGGGGGAAGAAGCTTTAAGCAACTGGAGGGAGAGGGAGAGGGGGGACGGTGGTATCAGTGGGGAAGAAATGCAAGAAGATTCTGGGAAGAGTGTGGAACTGGAGATTGAAGGCTTCGAGGGATGGCGGTGATGCTTCTGGAATTATGGAGTGGAATGCTGCTAAACTATATAAAAATATACGGTGATGGGTAAATGGACAGAAAAGATGGGCAATGGGCTGGACCATATGAAACGGATTATTTTTTGGGCTGTTACTGTAGCTACTGTAGCACGCTCTTTAGTATATATGCTAATTGTTGTAACTTTCAAAATTTTGACGTGGAGTGAGGGGGGACCGGTGTGTGGTATCAGTGGGGAAGAATTGCCAGAAGTTCTGGAAGAGCGTTTTCTCATTAAGAGTTGTGGAACTGGAAGATGAAGGCTTCGTGGATGGCCGGTGATGCTTCTGGGACATTTGGAGTGGGTATGCTGCCTAAACTATATTAAAAATATACGGACGATGGGATTAGTAATAGTCCAACTTATCCATAAAATAACATGGAAGAAAAGGATGGGCAATGGGCCTCAATAATAAAACCAGTCCACCCTCATATTGACCCTCACCACAGTTGTTGTCCCACTCTCAGTCTTCTCTGAATCAAGTATTGATACCAGTCTAATACATCACCTCTTGACCAGATTATTTTTTGGCTGTTACGTCGCTACCTTGTTAGCACGCTCTTTAGTCATATTGCTAATGTATGGATTAGTGATGTTATGTTATGGGGTATGTTTTAATTTGCAGTAAAGACGTATAACCTTGTGTTCTGCGATGAAAAGGTGATCTCGTTCGTCTGGTTATGGATTAGTAAAAAATACAATCTTGGCTCATGCTTCTTCTGATGCTCCATTCCTTTCGTTGCGTAAAAGACCTGGCGTTGCGATGATTAGAGTCGGCGTGTGTGTGTGACGATGGTGAAAGGCTCATAAGCCGCAAAATAAGCCGACAGTTTGATAAAACCCCGGTACGTTATGGCAATCATGTACTTTGGGCATTGTTTATTCAATATAAGAAATAAAAAAATCATCCCGTGAGGGGTATGTGATGAAAGCTTTTATGGCTGTTGTGATGGTTTTTAACCGCTGACTTCCTGTGTTGCCATACTTACTTGACTTAATGCTGTTGGCGAATGATAACTATTGTATAAAGAGCAAAAACTCTTTGTGAGTGACCCTGTTTCTGATCATATCATCGTCTTATTGTGGTTACAGCCACTATGTGAAATCGGCATTTTCTTACTATAGGCGATGACGATAATCTCCAGCAATTGTGTTTTGTGACACACGGTTTACGGACACCCGTATCTTGGATGGGCAGCCGCACTTCTATTGCGGTTGCAGCCATGGCGAGTGTCCTGCGTGGTCCCACAGTAGCAGGTCCGAGCCTCGAAGTATATATAGACTTTGTTTCTTTTTCGCTATATGTATTCTTTTTTTTAGGAATATGATTTAGTGCATGTTCTTCTTTGTCTCCATTATCCGAATTTCATACTTCCATCCAACATAACTACTTTCACATTTCATCCTTTGGTTTACTTCATTTCATTCATCTATCTATATTTGGTAAGTTTCTTTTCAGTATGTATTGTTGTACTTTTAATAACTTTTTTTGCTGTTTTAGGTTTACTGAATTGATGTGTTTTTTTTTTGAATTATGAAGGTTCATGATCTTTATGTGGTGAGATTTAGAAGGAAGGTGCATTTTGAGGAGCGAAAGCAAGCGAATCAAAAGAGGGTGAAGCTCTTGAATTTTAAACTCGATGTTTTAATATTCGTCTTTTTTCGGTCGTTGGCGGTTGTGTCTGTATCTTGAAGTATGAAGGGAAAACAAACTAATGAACATAGAATTAATGATCTTAAACTGTGCAAAAAAAAATAGCAAACTAATTATTAAAATTTTAGAAAAATTACAGAAAATACTTTAATCTATTACTAATGTAAGAAAAATAAAAACTGGAAATAAGCTAAATGGAATAAGCTGCAAATAAGCAATAAAAGCCTAATAAACAAAACTGCTAAAAAGAGTATAAAATAAAACTGGCCCAAGGGTCTAACAGAAAAGACCCAAGGGCGCAGTGGTAATGTGTGGTGTGTTAAGGTATGCTATAAGAAAGGGGGAGGTCACAGGTTCTAGTCCTGGACCTGTCCTTTTTATAAAACTTATTATTATTTTTTTATTTTCTTTTTGAAAAGCTTAAGTATAAGCTAAAATAAGAACTTTTAATGAAGGACTTTTTAACAGAACCTAACAATATGCTATAAAAAGCTTAATCAAAAAAGGGCAGATTAGCTTTTAAGCTATAAGGATTTAGCTAAAACTGATAGGCCATTTTGACTAAATAAGCAACTAGAAAGTTAATAAGCTAAACACAGATTTGAGCCTAGACCTCAAAAACATAATAACAAGAAAACAAGCACATAAAATAAAGCTAAAAAACACCAACTAAATGCAGGAACAAAAGAAAAAAAGAAAGATAAAGACTAAAAATGGCTTTAAAGGCTAGACCAATGATTTTAAACTAAGCTATAAGACTAATAAGTACTTAGAATAAGCTGACAACTAAAAAGAGATTAAATACTATAAGCTAACAATACAAATAAGCAAGAATTAAGCTATCCAGTTAAAGAGATAAGCTAGAAAAAGACTTATGAAATGACAGTTACACTACTATGACTTTTGGAGTTTTTGAGAATGAAATGACTAATTGCAACTAAATTATAAGACTCAAAGGACTTTGGACAAACTAGAACCTGAATACAGATGAACTTTAGACTACAATAAGCTACATTAAACAAAATTTAACAAAAGAAAAACTAGAATCAAATCTCAATTTGAATCTGCAAAACTTGACTTTTAAGAAAATTTTATGAACAAGCATGACTGTTTTTTTTTTTTTGCAAAAGGATTTTCCAACACCATTTAACTTAAAACAAATGGAATTGATGCATTAAAAAACTCATTAGAACACAAAAACACTATACTTTAAAAGCACTTTCACGAATCCACGGATCCAACAGTTAAGACACTATTAAGAACTAGTAGATTGAAAATTTGATTAAACAAACCTTAAAACTTTAGCAAAACTGAATTTAAGCTTATAAAAGCTAACACTCAGACCTTATTTGAGCTTATGAAAACTGTTTTGAAATCTAAAAGCTACACAAGCAGTCTTAACTATGTTAAAACTGCTTGTGCCAAACACCCCTTTAAATTCCTAAAATCAGTTTTTAAACTCAAACAAGCCTAGATAAGCTATGAAAACTAAAAACAAACTAAGACTTAAGACATTTTAAGACAATTAAGAAAAAATTATAGAAAATTAAGCACTTAATGATTAACTACTCTAATAAGCTATATAAACTAATAATTGGACAGGTTTGATGCAAACAAAAGAAACAAGCTTAACTAAATTCCATAAGCTAATTCTAAAGTAGACAAGCACAATTAAGCATATAATAAGCGGAAATAAGCAGTATAATAAGCTGAGATTGAAATTGAGCTAAAATAATGAAAAGTAAACATACCTTAGTCCTCTGCTTAAACAAGGACAAAAATGCTCATTAGAGCTTATCTACTAGCTCCAGCTTGTTGTAAACAAGCTGGTAATAAAATCCATAAGCCTATCCCTTTCTGACTTATCATCTATTACAAAGCTTAAACTGAATTTTGAGGCTGCCTAAACTAAAATCTTATTCAGTTAAGCTTTTAGCAAAGCTTAAGTGAATAAGCAGTAGCTTGTAAGTAAAAAGAGCTTATAGAAGCTTAGAAGTCACATGTAAACTTAATTTCAACAAAATTGCTTAATAGTAAAGACAGTATTAAAACACAAAGGAAAATGAAATTTTATTAATTAAAAGTTGATTACAATCTTAAGAAAAACAGAAATTACATAAAAGACATTAATAAGCTAAAATAAGCTAAAGCTATTACTAAGCTACTCATACTCTAGATGATTTCTAAATGAAGAAATCCTATTCTATTTTTAGAGAAACCATGGGGCTCAGGTGTGTTTCTTCTATGAAAGGCTTGAGGAGTGCTCTCCAAGCGAATGATCTTGGCCCTACATACCAAACGCCTCAAACTCCATCCATCTTGGACCCTTAGATTGTGTGCACGTCACATCCTCCAATATGATTGTTGGGGATTGCCAGCGTGTCAAGGCTATGCTGTCAGAACTTGTCAGATATTATCCTTCTAGAAACTCAGGAGCGTGCGTTGAGAGAGGTGGATTTAATTTACCCTGTGTTGTGGTGAAATGGGAGGGAAGGGGGTGATGAACAGTATAATTGACCCAATTATTTATAAACTTTTACCTTGACCAGGAGTGGGTTTTGGCTATATAATAACTATTTGGCTTTGGTACTGTATAAAGAGTTGAAACGGATTTGGATTTTAGAATTATAAAAGGCTAAGGTTTGGTTTCGTCCGCTTTGCCTTTGTTTTTGTCCTTTTATTTAATATCCATAACTGAAAGACACAATTTAAAATACCAACGAATACAATGTATTTTTCACGTATTATTGGTCTTTTAGCTTGTTTTATTAGGTAAAAGGTATGTGTATTTAAGCACATATCAAAATCCCTCATACTAAGCTATTGTCGTGTCCTCACGCAATGTCATAAATACACACTTAGAAAACCAAAAATTTCAACCCCCTTAGACTAATTACCTTGAAAAGTAGCTAAGTGTTAATCTAAGGGGATTAGGAAATCACTAGTTTTAAAAATCCCCCCGTTTTACCATTTTCATGCATTTATTATTCATTCATATCATAACTTCACGGAACAAGAAACACTAAAAGGATAAATTCATCGTCTTCGATTTTTCACCTGCCCCAAACTAAGCTTAAAAACGAAATTATTGTTAAATACAAGTTAAGATGCTAACACTACTCATAAATGCTAATTGTGAATGCATAGCTACTTTCTGCTCCCTTATTTCCTAAATCCTCTAAGAATTTTATTATTATTACTGGTGACAAATAAATTAATGCCTTATTCATATAAAGTAAACCCGGTTTAGACCATAATTAGTTTGAAATCCTTTCCTAAAGAGACGATATGGTGAAAATAAGGTCCACATTAAGGTTCTAATTTCGCATGATTTAGGGGTTATCTTTTTTATTTCATCCGAAATAACTCAACTACGAGTCTAGAGACGGAGGCTTTATTTAGATAACCCCGGAGTCGAAATTTGGCTTTATTTTTATTATTATTGCAATATTATTAAACCTCAGTCCTTTAAACAATTTCCACATCGGTATGCGAGCCGACCATGGTCGAGGAGTCTTATTTCGACCTCGGTGATCCTCGACATCTTTGAAGCTTCAACAACGTTCTGAGCCGGCAAGATGGCAACAAACTTATATCAGTCTCAATTATTACTATGTGCCTTATTTTAGAAGACTGGTCACATCGGTTGTGAGCCGACAAGAGACAATAAACTTTTATCGGCCCACATTTTTATTATTATTATTACCTCCACCCTTTAAACGACGAACCACAATCGGATGTGAGCGTCATAGAGGTAGTGGTCTATTTACGGCTTAGTTTATTACATAACTTTTATTATTATTAGCCAAATTTCAACTCCTGTGGTCTTTTAACTACCTAGACAACGGTAGCGAGCCGTCAGGAATCAGTAGCCTATTTCCCCACAACACTGACAAAACTCGATGCGTACCTTAATTTCATTATAATGAATCTCTCAAACGAAGAATTAAAACTAAGAAATCAGCAAAAACCTAAAGTAACATTATTTATTTAACAATTATATAAAGTTTATTAAGCTGGTGGGAGCAAAAAGCCACAATTAACCTCTATGAGCCTTAAAGAGATCCAACTACTCTATGTTTAACATCTAACTTATATAAAACATCATTTTTTGTTCTTCGCAAATTTAAAATCTCTAATAAAAAGATCCGCGAATTCTTAGTCTAATAAAAACAAGCTTTGCATATTTAGAGTCTATCATGGAAACTTGCAAACTCTTGGCTTTTTCAAGCTAGAATTCGCATTTTAAAGCTTCTTGTATAAAAGACTAGCAAAAGCTTAAATTTATATAAGTTAAGGGGCAAGCTAGAGCGCAACATGCTCGATCAAGTCAAAATTTATTCCTTAAAAAGACAAAACATCGTGTCAAAACACTTATTCTATTTTTGAAAAAAAAATTGGCATATTTTTGCTATTTTTTGGTGGCAAGACGGGATTACATGAAGACAAGGCAAATGCAAGTAAGATCAATTCGAAAGATCCCACATACTAAGAACTACACTTGTCCTCATGTGAGACTGTCACCCCATATTAATTTCAAGGCAAATCCAATATTAAAGTGGTCTTAACGCAAATCTAACGTCGTTTATTAATTATGCTAATTTATAAATGTTAATCAATACAAATCTAGAATATCGATTCCCATATATAACATGGGCGCAGGATCAAGATCGTTTGAACGATGGACAAAACACTATCACGAGAGTCTTATAAAATCCGAGCAATCTAGGACCATAAACACAAAAACACGAAACATGAGAAAGTCAGAGCGAGCCTCCTCACATTACAACTTATTAATAAAAAGTATTAGACAACTACTAAGGATAAGCATGGGTTGCCAACCACGAAGCGCTTGTTTTTGTGCGAGTCTCTAGCTTGACTCTCCCCATATCATCGTGATATTAGGGACGAAACAAGTGGAAGAGCAAACTTCCATCGGATATTCATATGCCACCGGCTCTAATGATAAAAATGAAAAGCAGAGATGTCGGGGTCAAAAATGATATCCTCACTCCCGGAGGAGAGAGGAAGAGAAGAATTCACCGGATAAGTGAAATAAGGAAGGAAAATTCGGATAACATATGTGAAGGAAAGATAATGGCGATCCCTCAAAGGCAAGCCACAGATGCGTAGATAAAAATTTTCCTCAAGACTCCCGTGATCGAAAACTTTTGACAAAACTATTCAAATCTCTTTATAAGGTCATGCCATTAAACTTCTCGGGTCATGATCTAAAATTGCCTCGGGGGGGGAGATTAGGGATAGTGTCATTTATAAGCAAACTTTCAAGATAGATTATATCTCCCTCCGAATCGTGATAACCGTTCTTAATATCCGTAGAAATATCCATAACTAGAAAAGCATTGATCTCATCAATTTCTCCCTCATGGTCGAAACACAAGATAACTCATCCTTTTATCAACGGAAAGTGGTGGTGACTAAAAAGCTAGGCTTTATCAACGTGATTATAAACAAATAATAAGATTCCATTACTCTTGAGTCCTCTAACACCTCAATCAAAAAGAGGATTTACGTGACTAAGATATAAATACATCGTGCTAGGATAGCCCGCTCGAAAAGAGGGTTTTCGAGTAAATATGATATAGGAACAATGTCGGCGAGCCGAAACGTCCGTCATCGTATAGTGAGAGAGTGTGCGCGACGACGAGACAGGCAGTGAAAAATTAGAAAGTACATCTATAGTACTAGCTTTCTGATAGTACAAGAGATGTCTAAGGAGAAACGGGTTCTCGGGTTGATGTGCGCGACATCAGTAGGGTGATAACTTGACTTCGGTGTTCTTGTCTTGAGAGCATGACACGACTACTCATGTTATGCTGTGACTACGAGATCACTCTCGAAAGTATCCTCGGACTCACTTAGGATTGGAACAAGGTCCTCAACACTAGACTTTATGAATTCGTCCGATTCCTTTTCAGGAATAATGCTAAGATCCTCATCCCCCATGATGAGAGAGTTCGTAATTGGTGAGTTGGGTGTGATTTCAACTAACAGAGGAAGTTCAGATTTAATATCTCTCAAAGGAAATAGAACTTTTCCTCAGTCATCGCACTCAATAAAAAATAATTGAAACGGTCCTAATAGCACGGTAGTATAAGTACTAAGTTTAGCAGCCTGCTCTAGTTGTTGAAGCTCTTTCTTTTTATTAATCTCAATACTCATTCCATTGAATTTACCTTTAAGCTTATCAATCATACTTTCACATTCCCTCTAACGAATATCAATTTCTCCATTACGATAATCTTTCATCTGTACGTCATTACTTAAACTTAACATTTCATCTAAATAATGTTGCTTAAGATCCTCCATATCTTGGATACTCATTTCTTGAAAAGGTGTTTGATCGACGCTAGCCGCCTGCTTTTGTTGGAAAAAGTTTTCACAAAATGATTATATCATGTTGAGAAGTTCATTCTGTAACTCTTCTAATTTATCCCATTTATCGTGCACATCACTTATCCCCTGCTGATTAAGGTCTTCTTGATGATTTATGGAATACTGCGGGGTTGGTCAAAACCGATAGTTAGAATTTAATGGCTCAAAGTGTTTGATTCATCATATTACATTAGAAAACTTCATGAGGACCCCCACAGCTTTTACAGCAAAGATATTGTTGTGGAAAACTCGATGAATTTTGTGGATAATACATTATCACAAAAGATATTTGATTGTAGCTCGTTCCAGCACATAAGCAACGTGAACCGTGGTGGACAATCATAACAATGATGAGAATCATTTCCACATAACTCGCACGAGTATGATTCGTACTAGGGTTGTGGAGGGTGGGTGAAAACATTTGGAGGATCATTGAAAGAATTCGAATTTGAATCATTAACCGAAGACTTTTCCCAGCTTCCAAATTGCAAAAAAACAAAATCCACCTCCAAATAATGTCCACACCTCACACATGTACACCGTTGACAACGTACACCATCTTCTAACGGATCTTTACAATGAAAACAATGAAATTGGTTGAACGAAGATGTTAGGAGTTATGAATGTGGGTTAGAAATATCGGGAGTTTGATTATAAGAATAGTCATAGACGGGCTCATCTCTGAAACTCACATTGGTACAATGCCGACAATTTCCACCGTTAAATGGACCTCCACACCACGAGCATCTTGAAAACCAAGACATTTTGAAGAATTATCGGATAAGAAGGTTAAGAGAATAAGAATTAAACGAATAAGAGGATAAAGAAGAATATTTATAGATTTTTCAAATAAAACATAAGAAATAAAAAAAAATGGTAACCGAAAGTCAATAGTGCATGGTAGCTCTCTAGAAAACGCACAAAGAAGCGGAGGAGCAGGTAAGCACGAAGCGTTTTAAAAACCTTCTCCTTTTGGGTCGAAGTCCGCAGGCTCGACCATCCTTATACCTCTCTTATAGTTTGTTAACTAAAGATGAGTCAAAACGACAATTACAAACAGTTATTTTTAATATTAAAATAAAAGAAAATAAGAATAGAAGTGTAAAATATTTTTGTATTTTTATGTAAAATAAAATAAAAACTTTCACGAGGAAAGGATCTTCAAGGCTCGAATACAAACAATCCCGCAAAAATCACTACACCTCTCCCCGGCAGCGGCGCCATTTTGATGTTCGTCTAAAACACGTATCAAACAAATAACCCTCAAATATATATATATATTATATATAATAAAAATACATATACGTATACGTAAGCTAAGTATCATACAAATTATTCTTAGGAAAGTATAATAAGTAATCAACACGGATATCGTTCTCCTCGGTGAGAAGTGAATGGAAATTTACTTTAATGTCAGGAATCGAGCTTGATATCATTAAAGAATTGGTTTATTGGAATCTATTTCTAACTAAAGAAATGCAAACAATTAACGCAAGCAAACCTAAATAAAGCAACAAAACATTAAGCATTAAAATGATAACGAGAAATTAAAAACGCGACTTATAAGCAAGTAAATCAAATTTTAACCCTAAAAATGTAAATTTCAAATCTAAAAGTCCTAAATGATAAAAAATAATTTTAGAAAAAAAGAGTTATATTTTTTTGACTTTTTTTTTATGAATTAAAAACATATTTAATCTAAATTAAATATAAAAAATAGCAAACTAATTTTTAAAATTTTAGAAAAATTACGGAAAATACTTTAATCTATTACTAATGTAAGAAAAATAAAAACTGGAAATAAGCTAAATGGAATAAGCTGTAAATAAGCAATAAAAGCCTAATAAACAAAACTGCTAAAAAGAGTATAAAATAAAACTGGCCCAAGGGTCTAACAGAAAAGACCCAAGGGCGCAGTGGTAATGTGTGGTGTGTTAAGGTATGCTATAAGAAAGGGGGAGGTCACAGGTTCGAGTCCTGGACTGTCATTTTGTTTTTTTTTTTTTATTTTGTTTTTATAACTTATTGTTTTTTCTTTTTGAAAAGCTAAAAGTATACGCTAAAATAAGAACTTTTAATGAAGGGCTTTTTAACAGATTCTAACAATAAGCTATAAAAAGCTTAATCAAAAAGGGGCAGATTAGCTTTTAAGCTATAAGGATTTAGCTAAAACTGATAGGCCATTTTGACTAAATAAGCAACTAGAAAGTTAATAAGCTAAACACATATTTGAGCCTAGACCTAATAAGCAGTAAGAACTAGAAAACAAGCACATAGAATAAGCTAAAAACAACAACTAAATGCAGAATGGTTAAGTCCATTAATAGGTAACCTACTTACAAAAAACTACACTTTTAGGTAACGTACTTTGTATATTATCATTCAAGACCCACAAACTATTTACTGTTGGTCAATATAGTAATAACGGGCAAATTTTGGTAGGGTTACCGGCTCATAACCGACACGTCACCATTATAAATAAAAAATATTATTTTTTTAATTTTTTTTTGTTTATCACAACTCACCACCACTCCTCCTCCTCCACCACCCTTCTCCTCCACCGCACCTCCTCCTCCACCACCATCTCCTCTATCGCACCTCCTCCTCCATCGCACCTCAAAATTAATTGTATACTATCCGAGTCCCTATCTTGTTCCTAGTTAAATAGATGTTCACCCCCTCCTATGTTTTCCAACTTTTTTATAGCTTAAATCTTGATAAAGATGATCTATCTATGCGGCCAGATATCTTGTCGGTTATTTAAATACAAAGTCTTGGTGATGCATTATTGACATTTGTTAATGGTCAATATATAGGTGAAATTCATTCACAACTAAACTTTACGGTTTTTTTATATAAAACCACTGACAATCAAGAAAAATTGGTTCAGGGTTTGGACATGGGAGTTTCATAGAAAAGTCATTTACGTTCACTAAACCAGTCAGTTTGAAGACATGAATCAATCATATATCGATCTTGGCAATGACCGTGGGACTACCGGTAAACTCATAATAGCATAACACAAAGTTTCATATAGATCATGACATATGTTGCTAAAAGGATTAGTGAAAATTATCCATGACATATGTTGACGAAATTTAAGATCATTTCTAATGACATATATCTGTTGTAAAACATGATATATGACATCAGTTGTGGTATATAGTGTGAATAATATTGATACCGAGTAAATAACGACCATTATTACTTGCATACATCGCCTAACAGCAAAGAAGATGGAAGTCTATTCAAGAGAAAAAAGAAGATGAAGTGGGCCCGTAATGCTGATGTGGCACTCAAAATGGTCACATTACCTATTTCAACAAGTCATTACAAGTTTGATGGGTGTGAATGGTAATATACAAAGTACGTTACCTAAAAGTGTAGTTTCTTATAAGTAAGTTACCTATTAATGGACTTAACCCGATGCAGAAAGATAAATGACAAAAAATGGCTTTAAAGGGCTAGACCAAGGATTTTAAACTAAGCTATAAGACTAATAAGCACTTAGAATAAGCTGACAACTAAAAAGAGATTAAATACTATGAGCTAACAATACAAATAAGCAAGAATTAAGCTATTCAGTTAAAGAGATAAGCTAGAAAAAGACTTATGAAATGACAGTTACACTACTATGACTTTTGGAGTTTTTGAGAATGAAATGACTAATTGCAACTAAATTATAAGACTCAAAGGACTTTGGACAAACTAGAACCTGAATACAGATGAACTTTAGACTAGAATAAGCTACATTAAACAAAATTTAACTAAAGAAAAACCAGAATCAAATCTCAATTTAAATCTGCAAAACCTGACTTTTAAGAAAATTTTATGAACAAGCATGACTGTTTTTTTTTTTGCAAAAGGATTTTCCAACACCATTTAACTTAAAACAGATGGAATTGATGCATTAAAAAACTCATTAGAACACAAAAACACTATACTTTAAAAGCACTTTCATGAATCCACGGATCCAACAGTTAAGACCCTATTAAGAACTAGCAGATTTGAAAATTTGATTAAACAAACCTTAAAACTTTAGCAAAACTGAATTTAAGCTTATAAAATCTAACACTTAGACCTTAATTGAGCTTATGAAATCTGTTTTGAAATCCAAAAGCTACACAAGCAGTTTTAACTATGTTAAAACTGCTTGTGCCAAACACCCCTTTAAATTCCTAAAATCAGTTTTTAAACTCAAACAAGCCTAGATAAGCTCTGAAAACTAAAAACAGACTAAGACTTAAGACATTTTAAGACAATTAAGCAAAAATTCTAGAAAATTAAGCACTTAATGATTAGCTACTCTAATAAGCTATATAAACTAATAATTGGACAGATTTGATGCAAATAAAAGAAACAAGCTTAACTAAACTATAACTTGAATTCCATAAGCTAATTCTAAAGTAGATAAGCACAATTAAGCAGATAATAAGCTAGGATTGAAATTGAGCTAAAATAATGAAAAGTAAACATACCTTAGTCCTCTGCTTAAACAAGGACAAAAATGCTCATTAGAGCATAAGTTGTTATTACGCATGATGATGATAATGAATTTTGACTGGATTTTTAAGGTTCTCTTGTGTTTTTGTGAGTGTGTGTGATAAAAAAAAAGGTTGTATCCGTGTGTGTGAGACACGGTTTACATTTCTAAGGGGCTCCCGCGTAAGTTCGATATACTTTCTCAACGACCACTTGGAATTTTCTTAAGTAAAATTAATTGGTCTACGCTTTTGTGTTTCTTTTTTTTTTTTTTTTTTAATTTATTAGTTATTAGTAAGTATAAAAACTTTATTTTCGTCGTCCATAACATAAATAAACTCAAAATGAAAAGTTTTCACAAATAATGAAAATATTTCACAGCAAAAGTTTTCAAAATGATAAGTCAATGAAAAGAAATTTTGTGACAAAAAAATGTGACAACTTTCTTTGTTCATCACCAAATTATCAAACCTTACAAAAACCAAGAAAGCGGGTTTCATTTAATTGTTTGCCTGACCCGGTCCGACCCACTCTGCCCGGTCCATACTCGACCTTTTCCATTTAATGTTGCTTGGTCCGACCCATTCTTTTATCTCTTTCCACGTGGGGAGTGTAATAAACACACACATATCAGTTTTATTCCACCGTCTCCCCTTTGATATTCATCCCAAAAAATTCAATACCCCCCAAATCATATTCGATCACAAAAAAATATGGGGGGTTTGCTGGTTTCGTTCGGTTGTAGTGTTGGTGATGGTTGTTGATTGCTGATATTGGTGGGAATTTGTTATTGTGCTTTAGGGTTTGTGCCGGTGTTTTATTACGGTTTGTGCCGGTGTTTTGTTAAAGGATATAATGAGTCAGGTGTATCCTCTTTCCGTCTCTTGCCACCGCCTCATGTGTGTGTTCCGA
The DNA here is from genome assembly GCA_026074375.1 of Tanacetum coccineum. Taxonomy (NCBI): domain Eukaryota; kingdom Viridiplantae; phylum Streptophyta; class Magnoliopsida; order Asterales; family Asteraceae; genus Tanacetum; species Tanacetum coccineum. Next base: position 14,058 of record BQNB010136699.1, read on the forward strand.
CGGCGGTTGCCGCCTCTGGTATGGTTGTTTCATAAATCACACACAATTGTTTTTCTAAAGATGGTGACTATAGTTAGTATTGTTGGGTATTTGGTAAGCCACTAAATAGGCTGAATGAAGAGTGAATTTTACCGCCTCACCGTTAGCCCTCAACTCTCTTCAATGTCGTCGATCTCTTCGTTGCCGCCGATCATGGTGTGTGGCGTTGGTGGTCGGTTGGTGTCGTTGGTGAGCTTAGGTGGGTTGTTTTGTTTTCTGTTTTACAATTACCTTATTTATGCCAATTATATCATTGGTATGTGATGATTTATGGTGTTTTTGTTTCTCATTGTGTTTTGTTTTTGCATAAAGATGTGATTTTGATTCATTATTATGGATTAGTGATGTTAATGTTATGTGGGTATGTTTTACTTTTGCATAAAACTATAACCTTTGTTCTTCATGAAAATGTTATCCTCATTCGTGATTATGGATTAGTAAAAAATACAATCTTGGCTCATGCTTCTTCGATGCCACCATTCCTTTCGTTGCCGCTAACCATGGCATGCGACGATAGAGACGGGTGTGTGACGATGGTGAAACGCTCATAAGCCGCAAAGTAAGCCGACGGTTTGATAAAACCCCGGTACGTTATGGCGATCATGTAATTTGGGCATTGTTTATATAATATAAGAAATAAAAAAATCATCCCGTGAGGGGTATGTGATGAAAGCTTTTATGGCTGTTGTGATGGTTTTTAACCGCTGACTTCCTATTGCTGTACTTACTTGACTTAATGCTGTTGGCGAATGACAACTATTGTACAAAGAGCAAAAACTCTTTGTGAGTGACCCTGTTTCTGATCATATCATCGTCTCATTGTGGTTACAGCTACTATGTGAAATCGGCATTTTCTTACTATAGGCGATGACGATAATCTCCAGCAATTGTGTTTTGTGACACACGGTTTACGGACACCCGTATCTTGGATGGGCAGCCGCACTTCTATTGCGGTTGCAGCCATGGCGAGTGTCCTGCGTGGTCCCACAGTAGCAGGTCCGAGCCTCGAAGTATATATAGACTTTGTTTCTTTTTCGCTATATGTATTCTTTTTTTTAGGAATATGATTTAGTGCATGTTCTTCTTTTTCTCCATTATCCGAATTTCATACTTCCATCCAACATAACTACTTTCACATTTCATCCTTTGGTTTACTTCATTTCATTCATCTATCTATATTTGGTAAGTTTCTTTTCAGTATGTATTGTTGTACTTTTAATAACTTTTTTTGCTGTTTTAGGTAAACTGAATTGATGTGTTTTTTTTAATTCTGAAGGTTCATGATCTTTATGTGGTGAGATTTAGAAGGAAGGTGCATTTTGAGGAGCGAAAGCAAGCGAATCAAAAGAGGGTGAAGCTCTTGAATTTTAAACTCGATGTTTTAATATTCGTCTTTTTTCGGTCGTTGGCGGTTGTGTCTGTATCTTGAAGTATGAAGGGAAAACAAACTAATGAACATAGAATTAATGATCTTAAACTGTGCAAAAACCAATCATCAAATGTTCATGGTGACACACAAAATGTTTTAATAAGGTGAGAAATGATGCTTTATACAGTGATGCTTTATACAAATGATGCTTTATACAGTGAAGTGCTGAAGCCAGTGACTAAAGAAGCATCACTAAAAAATAAGGTGAGAAAGATGATGCTCTCACCGGTCGAAATTTATTTTAATAAGGGAGTTTTGGAACTGATTATGTGATTCATTCCGCCATCAACAACGACGACGCCCACCCATCGTCCCGCAGCGGTGCGCGGGTCGATATACTTGTTTGCGTACAATTTGGTATTTAACTATATACTTAATGTACTAAAAGCTGCCTCACATAGCTACAGTACTCACTCACATATGTACAGTCTCACCAATTTTTTAATTTTGCAAACATTATAATTTAATCATCCTGTACTCAGATATGTACAGTAGCTTGAATATTTTAATACATTCAAGAATTGTTTTTTAATCGTACGGAGTGAAGGCGGGAATGTGTTACCAACAAAATTCGACTAACAAACCCACTCAGATGTTAGAGATTATGTGGCTTAATTGCATGTGTACCAAATGGATTTCACGTTTGTATCTCCTCATTTTGGACATGGACGTATGTCCTTTAGGATTGTTGCAGGTATATATTTGTTTCCCTGTGGTTTATGTGTGTTGTGTTGTTGTTTAAGATTTATAAGAAATTAGGTTATCAGATAAATTTTATGATTTTGTTGTTTGTTTAACCAAAATACTATAAATGCTAATTTTCTCGATGTGCAGTTTTGTTAGGTT
>BQNB010136700.1:0-17961 GCA_026074375.1 Tanacetum coccineum
TTTTACATGAATAAAAGAGTACAAGTTTCTCATTAACGCTACCAACCGAGTATTACTCAAGTTTTGTAGGATACAATACAAAAGGAGCTACAAATGACTAATCTATCTGTCTATGGGCCAAGGTGCCTCTCAAGATCCCAGATACTAGCCTCTATGTCATCCCCAATTAACTCAATATGCTTTGGTGGTGGTGGTACTGATGCTGGTGGTGGTAGTGGTGATGGTGATACTGACAGTGGTAATGATGGTGAGGACGATCTGGATCTCTTACAAGATGAGGATGGTAAAAGTGATAGTGGTGATGATGAAGGTAAGAGTGGTGGTGGCGGTGTCAGGATCTCCTTTCCCGGTCGACGAGGAAAATCAGGGCTAGTAAGTAGGGGTCAGGTAGGTGGTGAGTGGACAACTGATGTCGTAGAAGTCTGAGTGTGGAGTGACTCAGCAGTCTCACTCAGATCCTCGTCTGATGAGTCATCTATAATCCAGTGGGTAGCCATGCAAAGCCGGTGTGCTATCCGATGATGGTGGTGCGGGTCTAACGGGTAAGGTAGTAATTTCATTATCAAAATCGGATATGATGACAAATGGAACGAATACTCCGGCACGTGGTGTAGTAGCAGGAAAAGGTATGGGACGGGGTGTGGTCATAGTGCTGCGACAATTAAGGGTTTACATAAATAAGGTTTTCATATCAAGCAAATGTAAAATGCACGTAAGAAAAATAAGCGCAAGTATAAGTCATATAAGCAAGTAGTGCATATGCATATGAAATTTTTTATGTGATGGAATGTTTATGAAAACGGTTATAGTCTAGGTACAATATGCAACCTAGTTCTCTATAACCTTGGCTTTAGATACCAATCTATAACACCACCCAAACAAAAAATTAGGTAGCGCGGAAAAGGTAAATAGAGAGCGGAATACCTAACTTTCATAATACAATAGCACAAGATATAAGAGAACGACATTTAAATGAGTCATTTAAAAGATAACATCGTTGTTTCATTGAAATAAATAAGTTCAAAACAAGTTGTCCCAAGTTTGCATCAATTGAAATTTATAGTTTAAAAATACAACGAGGAAGGTAGTGCATGAAAAGTCCATGAAAATGTAGTCTTGAATGCATGAAGACCCAAAGCACTTGAATTACGCCTTAGCAAGTTAGGCACCTGAGAAATACATGCTTAAAATGTAAATATAAAGTTGGCGAGTTCATAGGTTTAATAATATAAAGGTTGATCGCAAAGATTTCAAGTGTGGTCAATAATGACACATACAAAAATCACAAAGTTAATTACATTTGCCGCTAACTCCATACAACCGAAAATGGACAAAGTTAAGTATGCAATTTAATGCAATCAAAGTACCCTAGGGAGTGTTCAAAGTGAGACACCCGCAATCCGACATGGTATATGTCCGTTAGTTCGGTCCTCCGAAACTAGTAAGCGCTACTCCTGTACCCGAACGGGGAGGTTAATCCCAAATAGATCTATTATATAACACACGCGCTATACACAAAGTAAATTAACGGTTTCAAATGATAATTCGGGCATAGTGGATTATCGCTACTTATGCTAATCCGTAATTATTTAAAAGAAAGTAACAGTACTTCATTCATAAGTAAAAAAACAAGCAATGTAATCTATCCCCTGATATTACTAAAGTCAATGTAAACAAGTAAAAGCGGCAATAAAAACTCACCTCAAGTAGAAAGTATAGTGTTTATTGGAAAAATCAACAAAGAAAATCATCACAAAATGTCCGGCATGCAACCTATTTAATTATAGGTGGATTAAAAATAATAAAGCGAAATAAAATAAAACAATGTATTTTATAACGTTATATCACCATCTAATAGTTTGTGTTTTAGTTTTATAAGTTAAAATAATGTTTACGTCAAGTTTGTCACTTTAATATATAAGTATACACATTTTTAGTATTTTCATATAGTATAATTTAATTATAGTTATATAAAATATTTTTTGTAAAAATAATATTTTTATAAAGTTAATGAAGCAAAAAAATATTATATAAGCGAAATAACAATTATTTTCTTCTAAAAACGTTTTTTATAGCTCAAACGTCCCGAAACCCCCAAATTTTTTAATATCCCTAACAACAAATATTATTTAGTAAAATGTGTGCAGGAAATTTATTAGCTTTTCAGAAAAATAGTCTAGTTTTGACGGAGTATAACTCCTTCGTTATAAACATTCATGACAAACGAAAGTTCCCTTATTTAAGCGAAAAATCATTCCGAACAAGTTTTCTTTTATACCCTTTGGCCAGAATGGACCCGAAAGGGGTCAAAACCTCAATTTAAAACGTGATCAGATTGTTCACAGTTTTTACAAAAGTTGTCAAAATTATATATGTTTCGCCAAAGTTTAAACGGTCATAACTTCTTCGTTTTAAAGCTGATTTTTACGTTCTTTATATCCACGGAATCGTGAGAAGGTGTACTATCATATTTTAGGGCCTAGGTTTGTCAAAACGTTTTTAACACACCCCTTATTCCCGAACTGTTTAGGACAAATTTTATACACTTACTAACCTATTGATTTTACTTCATTCTCAACAACAAAAATCCTTCTAACCTAATCCTTTCATCCATCTTCTCAATTATCCATCTCAACAACAAATCCAACTATCTAAATCTCATCAATTACTTCCACAATATTAACTAAAATAATTAGAACATGAAATTAAATATAATATTAACTAAGCTAGTTTATAACTTCCAATTTAACAACAATTCTCATAATTTAACAAATAACTTATGAGATCAAAATAATTATTTTTGAGTGTATGAAGATGTATATAATTTATTTAACACTTTTGCAAGCAAGTATATATATGTAAGACTTGTTCTTGTTTTCTTTGTAAACCATTTAAAAACATAACTAGTTGGTGATATAACACGATATATATAAGATGTTTATAACAAAATATAGAAAATAAAAGCATGGAAAAAATGTGAAACCTTAGATGATGTATGGCAAGAATGCCTTACTTAACACCTAAATCAAATCCCAAATTATGTTTGATAACTATAAAACCTTTAAGAACTTCTTGGAAATCACTTGATAAAATCAAAAACTTAATTCTTGTGTTATGCTTATCTTGGCTGGTTCTATGTAAAGAGAAAAGAGAGTGATATGTGTTTTTTGCTAAGGGAATAATGAGTAAGGTATACTTGCACTTATGTAGTCAAATTAGGTAAGGCTTAAGCATTTGTTTATTCATAGGGAACAAAGTAGGAAATGACTAGCCAAAGGCATGCAAAGTTGACGTGTGATTATGGACGAAAAAAGGGAAGAGAACATGTTGATGGCTCCTTTAAGTGAACCCACTAGATCTTGTGTTTTCTTGATAAATCATAAGGTCAAAGGAAATTGTTTAATATTGATGTCATATATATAGTGGAGGGGGCGGTTTTAATATGTTTTAGGGGAGGGATGGATTAAATTTTGGGTATTATGTATAAGTGTGGGTATTTGATTAAGTATAGAAAGGTGGTATGGTTTACATGCATGCATATAGGTTCTTAATGAAAAACGTAAGCGTTTTACGTAAAAATCGCAAAATAAAATATGAAAAGTTATAAATGATATTCGTAATAATCATATAACACTTATTTGAGGTAATCTTATATTTGTTTAATGCGGTTTACGTTAATTTTTTATTTTTAGTTTACGCGATTTAACTTAACGGTTACAAATAAAAGTAAGCACGTAAAGGTTCAAAGTAAATAGTTTTGAGTTTATTGACGTAAAATTATCTGAAAATGTGGATTTTCAGAGAAACGAAAGAGGTAAAACCATAAAAGCAAGATAAATAAACATTTCCTAATAAGAGCTCACGGTAAGGGGATGTTATAGCCCGATAGCGCGTCTATGGCGCGAGCCTCCGTATCAGAGCTCGTGTTATTGGTGTCAGCGCCTTAGCCATCAGTTGCGTTATCCATTTCTTCTTTTTGCTTTTTTTCTTTCTTTTTCTATTAATTTTAATTGTTTTAGTGTATTTTGATTTGTAAAAAGAGAGGTAAGGATGAAGTTTTTTTTGTTCTTTTTGTTCTTTTATTTTTACTTTTTTTTATAATTTGGGTATCCGACTTAACATTGCAAGCCGACTATTCTCAGGACCGACTATCCTTTTGGAGGTTGTGCTAATTTTAAATCCCCTTTTATTAAGTTCTTGTACCGTTGGTTTGTATTAGGTTTGCGTTGTTGGTCCTTTGATTTTTTTTTCTTACATAATTAGTCCTTAAATTTATTAATTCGGTAAGTTATTTGTTTAAATTATGTAATGTTTTAATTTTTATATGTTGCTTTATTTAAAAAATGAAAAAAGATTTGTTGGTTGGTCACGTTCGGGTCGGGGAAAGGTCGAGTCAAGGTTAAAAACTTCATACCCGAAATCGACCCTATTTGAATTCGGGTTAGTAGGGTTCGTGTCAATTCAGGTCGAGTCCGTACGGGTCGGGTCCGTTCGGGTTTGAGTAAACCCGAATATGAGTAAAGCGTAATAAAATTGATTTTTTTTATCATCGTTTATATAGAAAATTTATAAAACTTATTTTAGAAACATATTTATTTGGGTCAATCGGGTCGACCCGAAATTGAGCTACCAAAAATTTCAACCCGATACCCGACCCTATTTAGGATTCGGGTTACTCGGGTTGACCCTAATAAAAAATTTTACCCGCGTAACCCGATCTGAATAGGCTTAATCGGGGCCGTGTCGGGTTTTTTGACACCCCTATCCGTCCCTCCCCAAAAAATTGCAATAATAAACAAAATGACAGATTTCAAAAAATTATAAAATTCTGTCAACCAAACATATGTAGGCATTTTAAATTCCGGAATTTCAAATTCTCAAGAAATTAAATTTCCTAGAATTTAAAATTCCGGAATTTCAAATTAATAAACCAAACGGCACCTTAGTGTGTCTTAATTGTGAGACTCATAACCTCACTCTCCTCAATAAGACATTTATATTAGCCTTAATTAGTTAATTTCACTATGTTATAAAATTATCTAGCACGTTTAAGAGATCATCAAAAGTGTTATTTTGTAAATTGGTGCTTCTTACTTATGTAGAAAAGGTAACTCCAATTCTTCTTTACCGGGTAATTCGAAAGTTTCTGGTTCAATGGTGGTATTGTTGTCAAGTAATTCAAAGAAGGGAAAATAAGTGATGCTAAGGTTAGTTGACTAATGGACGGTGTGCATGATTTGTTGGTAAGGGACTGAAGCAAGACTTGAACAACTGCCTTTTCCATATATGTTTAAGAAAAGCTGGATTTAGCTAACCTTCATAGTTCATACATTGACAATCTGAGTATTCAACTAATGAATAATGAGCTATGCTCTTTACGTTCGAGTTACCCGGCTCCCCTTTATCGGAAGCACTTCATGCAATACCAAACTGTACAAGGTGCAAAACTGAAAGAAGGGCAAAATCCTTTTACGAAAATTGGCTTTGCAAATCTAAAAATCTACAAGCTTATTTTAATTCCAAGACCTGGTAAACAATTAGCTTAATCAAAATATTGTACATGCGTCGACGTCTTCCCATTTGAGGAAACCAAAGAGGTATACCATGATACCAAAAAGAAATCTCGGAGTCGTAGTGAATTTGAATATAAATATTAAATATAAGCATAAATTACTGTGATATGAAAACAAATATACGCCATTGTACTTATAACAACAACTAATGTAATTTTATTTAAAGTTTATATAAGGATATCTGGAAAACATTTTAAAAAACTTTATATTTTAACTCCATTAACGTTCATTATGTGTTATTAAACTCACATACTGTGTACAACATGATATCATACATGGGTTTGAATATTAAATACGGCTAAATTATTATTAACAGAAATATAAATATCAAATATAAGCACGAATTACTGTGATATGAAAACAAATATATGTGATTGTACTTATAACAACGACTAATGTAATTTTTATTTAAAGTTTATATAAGAAAATCTAAAACAAAATTAAAAAACTTTATATTTTAACTTTATCAACGTTCACCGTGTATTATTAATTCAACACATGTCAGTTTAACAAAGTTAATTTTTTCATCCAACAAAAATCTTTAAAACATATTAATACATAACTAAAACATTTTGGTAAAATCCCGTGCATAATTATTAGTTGTACTTATATCACAATTACAAAATATTAAACACTGGCAAATTCTTATATTCGGTATACTAAACTTAAATTTTAAAATAAATTTAATTCATGTATTAAATACGGCTAAATTATTATTATAGAGAATATAAATATCATATATAACCATGGGATACTGTGAAATTAAAATAAATATACGCGATTGTACTCATAACAATGTCTCATGTAAAATCTATAAGGATATCTGAAAAAGCATATTAAACTCGCATATTGTGCAAAACATGATATTAATAGGTAAATTTGAACAACAACATCAACCTCAACACTCATGTCAGTTAAACAAAGTTAAATGTTTCATCAAACAAAAATCTTTATAAAATATTAATCGATGTTAATACATAATAAAATTTTTATGTAAAAACACATGTATAACTATTAGTTGTACTAATATCATAATTATAAAACATCAAACATGGAAAAAATTTCATATGTCCATATATTAAGCTAAAGTTTTAAAATAAATTTGATTTACATGTAAGCCCTGTGCATGTACGAGAATTATAACTAGTAGTTTTATGAATTACAAAAATTTCCAAAACTAATTTCATTTGTTTTAAAACAAATTCAAAATTTGGATAAATAACCTACACTCAATATTTTTTGATAATAATCATTACACTTATCTATTCTTTTTTAAACACATATTTTCTGACTTGACATTGCAAACAGGACGACAATTTTTTTTATTAGCCCGCAATCAAAGGTGAATAGAATTTTAACCCATTGAACAATTAGTTAAGAATTTTAACACATAGGCATCATATATATTATTACTACATCAAAATGTTTGTGTCCCAACGCTGACTTATGTTGTGCGAGAAACTTCCCAACTAATTGGTTGTGGGTTCGAAACCTACTTATAACATGTGAGATAGATTTGTGGTGTAAAATATTATGAGATACTTAAAACTTCTCGTTAAAAAAAATATTGTTATGCCAAAAGGTGTACAACGGTGGGAACACCCTGATCCCATGTATGTTTTGATGCCAACTAGACCCTTCCTTAAGGATCCGGCCCCAGACAATCAGCACCCCTGTCCAGTTGTCATAATTAGTCAGGAGTTGAGATTGAACCCAAACTAATATTCAAATAGCCCTTTTTTTACCGATCAACTGAACGTTTGGGATAGAAGAATGGTAGTGATGGTTGATAAAAAAAGGAAAAAGATTCTCTCAAGTTGTGGTCAAACATGATTGATCATGTTATGTTTTTTGTGAGGAGAAATAAATAAGTGGGCCCTTGATTTTCATTAAAAGAAAAAGTTGTATACATTTAACTAATTTGTGATTGGTGAACATGATGTATCATGTTTGACTCAACTTGAGAGGATTCTAATCTATAAAAAAAATACTATTTACTACACTCAGTTTGAATTTAGTACCGTTGTGAATAGAATATGAGAAAAAGAAATTTTTGGCGGGTGTAATATTTTGACAATGACAAAAAATCTATACGCAATTAAAGCAAACAAAATGTGCACTTGTCAATAAACAATTAGTTTGAATTTAATAAAAGTCAAAAGCGGATTTATAGGAAGCCTACGTGTATTGTAGATTCTTCTATTTTAATTAATTAACTCGGGTTTGACTTCGAACAAAAGACAAGAAAAACGTTAAATGAAAACAAAGACAAGTCAATATGGTTATACGAATAAGATCAAATAAACAGACAGTCTCTCATTTTAAGACAAGGATTATATAACGTATCCACATTGGTCGGTGTCTATCTATTTTTACAAAGTACCGGGGTAAGTAATAGTAAGTTAGTAACACGTACTTTTGCGACCGTAACGAGCCAAGCAGCTCGTTAAATGTTTAGGATCAACTCGGTAGAAGCTTGAACCGAGTTGTGCTCAAATGAGGTAGAACCAAAGCTCAAGCTTTTTTCCGGCTCATTTAATAAACGAGCTCGATCCAAGCTTCATGACAAAAAGTTTAATTATGCTCGTGAGCCTATGTTACATGTCAATGTACTCCGTATATGTATAATTGCACATGTACTTATGTCCTTATATATAAATGATTTAAAACTAAATAAACAAGTTTGAGCCTAATGTGCAAGACAAGACGAGCTTCGGTCAAGCTTTACTTCATTTAATATTATCGCAAAGCGAGTGGGGCCCGAGACGAGCTTATAAAATATATAGCGGGTTGAGATCGAACTAAGCTCGATCAATATAAATTCAAATGAACTGAGCTCGAGACTTAGACCGGATCGAATACGACTCGGCTTTATTTCCACCCCTTGTTATTTTCCAAAATTTGTTACATAATCGGTTTCCTCACGATCCAATAAGTATAATATGTTCAAAACAATATATAAAATTAGATTTTTCAAGTAACCTAGTTATTATTTTATATCTTATACTCCGTATTATAATTTTTAATCACCAATCTTTTTTTTTTTTAATAAAAGTTCATTTTACAGTAACATATTTGTGAATTAGTTGCCTCAGAGGCTTTAAATTACTTCATCTCAATTATGACCGATTGTAGACACTAGAATTCAAAATTTGTACGGACAATTTATGTCTGTGATATACTGTAGTATTTTCTCTCTGTATTTTTCAAAAACAAAAAAAGTCGAGAATCATCATCTAAAAATTTAGTGAACATACAGAAAAAACATGACATTATCTAGAAGTTATCATAATGCAAACTTTAATAAGAATTTCTTTTTTCTTCAAAGGAAAAACTTGTATAAACAGAATGTATGAACGCAGTGTACCCAATATGTCTAATACATGTGAAAGTTTTGAAAATCTAAATGGAAACATTTGATAATAGTATGATTATTCGCTGCTAGAATGAAAATTCTGTTGTCAGGTAAATTGATAGACCAGATCTAAAAAATAAAAGGTTAAAGAAAATTTTCAAAGGGTTTATATTTCAATGTATGAACAAACACAGGACCTAGCTTTTTCAACTACATAATCTTGCTATATAAGGACTTATGTCAGTATACTCTCTCGACAAAGAAGCAACAAAGAAAAAACATGTAAACAAGAGGGTTAGAAACAAACTTTTACTAACAAAAGGAGTTAAGTTTATCAAATCACTAATTAAACAGAAACAAACATGGTTTCAGTGTGCAAATATCAGTCCAAAAACTTTATAGAATCTATAAAGACAGATACACTATCATTTGTTGGGTGAATTAGGACATAGTTTGGCAATGTCATGAGAATAATTTACATTCAAAGCATATTTTGACTAATGAAATTTACTTTGTGACAATATGTTGTTGCACCTACTAGGCCTATAAAGACAAGTGTTTAGGGGTGTTAATCGGGTCGGGTTGGTCGGGTTCGGGTCAAGTCGGGTTCCGGTCTTTGCCATTTACAAAATCACATGATTTAATTTTTTAAACTTAGTTGTTTTTTTGTTACACAGCTATGGACTTATTACGCAATGCTTAAATTATAGACTTGTTAACAATTTAAACGCAATGGCACCCCAAACTTTAGTCGGATTACATCACACTAAATACATGTAGAGCTTACAGCATACATGGGAAAATTCTAGAAAACTTATGTAAGTAAGTACATAATCTATCATAAAATTGTAAAGACCTCGACATGAGCCATAAAAACTATAACATCCGATGACTATGGGCGAGTGTTGGTGTTTACTATGAATCAAAACATAAGGTGAGACTTTTACATGATATATATTACAAGTGGGGTTTTGAAACTCACAAGAGATGTGATGACCTCTGTTTGTTTGTTATCGGCAAGTTGTATAAAGATTCGTTCATCATTTCCGCAAACAATGTCGTATTTTATAGGGTTTATGGCAGGTAATAGCAACGTAGTTTCCAATTTGAGCCGTGTATCAAATACGTAACTTCTAAAAAGTATACAATAACTCATCCAACTTTCAAATTTTGCAGTATCATACGTTTGATACGTGGCAATGACGTGGCATACCTGAAAGTCAGACACGTGGCACCATTATATCATGACACGTCATCAAAAGTATGATAATACACAAATTTGAGAAAGTTGGAATGGGTATTGTGATACTGTTTTAAGTTCGTCGTGCTGAAACGCTCAATTGAAAATACGTGCTCGTAAAATGCCATTAACCCTATTTTATATCGACTTAACAGACTGTGTGCATACAATTCAAAGCGAAGTCGGCCTCGTTTGTTTTATAAACCTCTTGTTTTGATTCAAAGAAAGTCAATATGAACATATTAATTCATCCAGATATTTAATACTTACGTACAAGATATAGGGGTGAAAGCCTCTAATCCATAACAAAATCAATTAAAAAAAAAAAAAAAAACTAACTCGGGTCAGTCGGGTTGACCCAAACCCTAGTAGCCAAAGTATTTTGAACCCGATACCCGACCCTATTTCGTATTCTGATACAAGGACGGGTTACCCATTTGACCGGGAGTTAGAGTTTGAAACCCGAGTAACCCGACCCGATTATCTTTATTCGGGTTCGGGTCGGGTCGGATCCGGATCGGGTCAGGGTTATTGACACCCCTGTGTGATATACACACTAACAGTAACACACACATTTGTGCAAGGGTGTAAGAAAATGTCAAAACATCTTGGCCCCAATTAGCATTAGAATATGGAACAAAGTATTAGCATGCTATTAGTCTATTCCCCCCTAAAAAATGACATGCTACCAACCAACTAAATCTGAGTTTTGCAAAATGCATTTATTGATTTTCTTGAATGTGAAATGGTACTTTTTTATTTAAAAATCAACAAAACTAGGAATTTGCCGGAAAAAAGCATTAGTTTCTAATGTCTTGACACCAAGAATGTGCAAATTAACACGTAAGATGAATGGTTTAAAGTTGCTGACTAAATCTATAATGTGAGTCATCTGATAAACTGTATCTTTTCTTTTTTCTTTTTCGAAAAGGCAAGAGTCGCATTTTGTCTCTTGGCAACAATGATTTATGGCCGACTATGTACGGTTGAACCTTCAGAAGTTACTTATTGAAAAAGGGAAAAATAAAAAAAAAGAAAAAGAAAGAAGGGAAAAGAAGTTGAAGAGAAAAAAATGAAAGAGAAAAAAAAAAAAGAAGAAAAAGAACGAGAATGGAAAAATTTTTGAATCGCTTAGAGTACGTGCATCTGGCATGATTTTTTTTTTTTTGAACGGCAAATGGAATTTTATTAAAAAAGGGCTAGAAAGAAACTAGCAGAAAAAAAAAGACGATATACACGCAAAAACGATCCACAAACCAAAGAAACGAAAAGGAACAGAAAAACACTAACGAAACGAACTCGCAAAACAACCAAAGGCTATTAGAATAAGAAAGATCCCACCATGGCGCCAACTGAATTAACTCCCATGAACGAAACCGAACACCCGAGGCATCATACCAAAAAGCGATCTAACCAGCATCCTTTGTTTGTCTCGATAAGGCATTATGAAGAAGAAGTAGCTTCTTAACGTTGCCATAATAACTTCAAATCGAAGATCGCTAGGAAAAGATGCTTTCCACGAACCGTAGTTGCGCGAGAGAGAACGACCCGTAGTATATTTCCATTGGGTCTCTATAGCTCCCAATCGTTTATCAGAATCATCTCGTCATTAGATTAGAGACCAATAAATCAATCCACGATGAGCCAGACCCAAGCAGCAATATTAAATCATTACCGGGGTGTAATGGAGGCGCTATGATGGAGTCCTTTTTTCAAGAGCAATAGACCTGGCGTAACCATCCTCATTATCATCAGTGGTAACTTTACCACAATCACCTGAGATGAACCCAAGAATCTCCACCACATATCATCCATATTCTTTTTCATGCAATCCTAATACAGCTCATCATTATACAAGACCGAATCATCACGGAATCTCGCCTCTTCAAAGGAGTCTCAAGACTCTTTCCACCCCTCGAACATCCGCCTCGCGCAAACCCAGACTAGAAGCGACACCGAAACATTGTTAACGATCTTAGGGGAATCTGACTCACAACTATCGACAACCAAAGCTTCCTCATATTCCAAACTTTCATCAAACTAGGACCCGCTGCATCCTCCTTTCCAAGGAATAGACTCGGATTGACCTCCCTCGATTCAATATTGGGGGCCCCAAGATGCAAACTCCAGTACGAATAATACGATAAGTCCGATCTACGATAGAAACTAGTAAAGGACCTCTATCACACATGTAAAAGAACTCTGTAAGACACAAACTTCCCATGAACATTGGTCCATCACTGTACCATATCCGTAAACCGCTGCTTGTCCCCACCGACCACCCAACTTCGTATAAACCTCTGGAGCCCATGATCCAATGGCCGACCCACCAGGTATATCCCAAACACAGCTTTCATCTGAATAAAATCGTGAAGAAACATCTTTGCACTCCAAAAATATATCTTTTAACGCCTTTGAGTCTTGACGCTTTGCCACTTGATCAAAGAGTCGAAGTCAACCAAACCCAACGTCCCATAACATATCTAAACCAACATCACTCGAATCCCCAGAAGACATATGTTTTCAGAAGCTCTGAAATACACATTAAATCTTACCTTTAAGCAAGACTACTACCCCTACCAGCCAAATCAATACAATCGTCTACCGAATAGACAATCACCGCTTCAATACCCGCTTTCCTTATATACCTTTGGGTTTTATTTACCAAATCCCCCCCCGAAACCACACAAGATTCTGCTCCAGCATTATTTTACCCGTATTGGCCCGACATCCACGGGTGATTTGTTGCCCATGACCCTTTAAGCAATACGAGTTAAAAGACTGAATAACATTTTCGTTGATACTAACAATTTGAGAGTTCGAACCTACACTGGGTTGCATCCCAGAACGTTCCACCGGTCATTATAAGTTCGACAATACTCGCCACATCGGCAAATAAATGACAACCACCCATTCATCGCCGTTCTTAGATTGAACTACTTATTGATATCAGTAACGTTTATAAAACACAAAACCAAATCGATGACCCGATTTGGATCTCTTTGCAAGCTATGTAAACATCGATCACCACACCCCATTATGTTAACATATCCCATAGATCGTTGGACCAGAACCGGTTAAATATAATGGTTTTTATACCGTTAGTTAAGATGGTTTCCCCATTGGGATAATTAGAAACAAAGATTGATGAAAACGACTTATGTTCCTCACGAAAATTAGGATGAGATTTGTTGGGAATACCTTTGTTACGTTGCTCTTGACGACGATTATTATCGAGATGATCGTTCCTTTTGCTTTCTGAATAATTATTAGATCGGTGACCTGTGCCAATTGCCATCGTTATTTAACAACAAAATAGCCAAGATCCGAAAATAGGATTGAAAACGCCTATCATTGGTGAATTTGTTATCTTATTTATTTTAGTAATGTTGATCACAGTTTTTTGTATTTGTGAGTCGTTGACTCTAGACGTTTCATAAAATTACTTTTATAAACTCATAAGTATAAATTTTTACATGCTTATAAATAGGGGAGAATGCGGTCGTAATTTATAGTTCTAGGCATTAGACATAAAAAGATAAACATAGAGATACTGCAAATGCAGTAACACATGTTTGAATATATAGAGTCCATTTTCCTACCTGTGCTGAGTGGCGAATACAAGAGTGAAAGTAATGTGGTGCATTTTGTTATTACTTATGATGACTCTTAACATAAAAACTTGAAACAATGTGTATTTATGAATAATTAGATATAGTTGACATTATGTGACATTACGCAAGAAAAATTTATCTCAAAAACACCCCTTGATCAGTTGATACTGTTTACCATACATATAATGTACACCGCAAAATTATGTCCAAGATTCAATCTTAGCAGTTAGCAAGCAAATTGCACATTAATTAATTGGGCCAAGTGTGTCTGTGAACTAGAGTAGAATCAGGGGTGTTGATCGGTTCGGTTATTGGGTTGTTCGGTTAAAAAAAATTTGGGTCAGCTCGAAAATCGAACCGAAAACCAAATTTGAATTCGCTTCGGTTTTCGGGTTGACCCGAATTACATAATTTATTTTAAAAAATAATAATTACATAGATATTTAGAAAAAAACTATTTCAAGCATAAAAGTTGTTTTATTATATTAGGATAAAATTTTAATGGTCTTTTTATATATATAAATATATAAAAAATACATATATTTGTATAAATTCGGTTTTCGATTTTTGGTTCGGTTTTCGATTCAGATTGCCAAACTCATATCCAACCCGAAAACCGAATTTGTAGTTCGCTTCGGTTCGGTTTTAGCAAATTCGATTCGGTTATTAGTTCGGTTCCGTTATTTCGATTTAGTTCGGTTGCGGTTTTGAGTTTATTCGGTTATTTCGGTTTTGCTACTCACCCCTGTAGAATAGTCTGTGTTGGGCTAAGTTGTGGGAGAAAGAAATAAGTAACTACTGTACTTTACTTGTAAGCCCACGTGAAGCAACTGACCCATTCTAATGTGCCTACAAACTTACAAAGCAGGGGTGTTGATCGATTCGGTTATCGGGTTGTTCGGTTAGTTCGGTTAATTTTTTTAGTCAACCCGAGAACCAAACCGAACTAGAATTTAACCAAACCGAAAATTGTAAACCGAATTTGAATTCGGTTCAGTTTTCGGGTTGACCCGAATAACCCGAATTTCATTATTTATTAACAAAAATCAATAGATAATTAGCAAAAAAAAATTATTTTAAGCATAAAAAAGTTTTCATTATAAAACTACAAAAGTACGGAACTTTAAACATAAAGTTTGATAAATCAAAAGTATTAAAGACAGAAAATACGGAACATGAAATGATAAGAAACCATCTTTTGCTGCTTCAGACTCATAAAAATAGCTTAAGAGACGTCACTAACCCATAGGGGGTTATTTCCTAACTTTTTACCCATTAGAGGTCACGGTACCATAAACGCACCGTGTTGCGTTATGTGCACGTCCGGCATGGCGTTGTCGGTAGTTATAATACCCCCCCGCTTTATATTCCTCCCCCTCACCCCCCCCCCCCTCCCACCCTATTTTGCAATGGCGGTTAAGCCCGGGAGTTGGTGCACCAAGCCCCCCAAACTTAACGTGAATTTCTATGTGTTTGTTGTGTGTGCTTGAGTGTATGTGCGTGTGTGTTGTTCAGGTGTTGTGAATGTGTTTGTATAATATATTTTGTGTGTGTTTTTACATCTTCTAATGAAGAAGAAGAAGGAGGATGTGATATTTTTTTTTTTTACTTTTAACTTTATACCCTTTGAGTTTTAAAAGTTTTGATTTATACCCTTTAAGTTTTAAAAATATTTTTGTATAGGTTAAAAATATGTAGCGTGTTTTTTTGTTTTTATTTATATTTTTAGTTTAATATAATTTGTATTTTATTTGATAAAGAAACTATATTTTGTTTAAATAATTGGAAAAGAAACAAAATGAGTCCTAAAAAGTGGTATTAAAATGGTGTTATAATTGTAGTGTTGTTGATGTTAAAATGATAAATGTGATGTGGTGTTTATGTGACGGTGTTACGGTGTTATAATACCTTGGGCTTTTAACTTAATGGTTAATGGAGTGAATGTGTTATTATATGGATACATGTGAGGCCCAAAATGTGTATGTGAAAGCCTGAGACCCTGAGTTTAGTGAACCCATATGCCATATGTGATTTTTGGTTTTGTTTGAGTGTTTCAGCTCGAAATTTAGATATTCCAAAAAGAGTAACACTATATTCACATCATATTTACAAAAAACTTTTCACTCTATAATGTGGTAACATTCTTGGTCTAATCAAAACAATTGTTTAAAAGCAAAGATCTTATTTGATTGAATAAATAATGTTGCCACATCATGATATGAAAAGTTTTTTTTAAATATGGTGTGAACATATATAGCATTCCAATTCCAGAAAACAAATGGAATACAGTAGAATTTTGGGGATATGAAAATATATTTGTACGAAATATTTAAAAAACCAAAGATGGGAATGGAAGTTTGACAAAGTATGGTTATTCTCAAAGGAAAGTGTAGTGTAAAGCAATGACATGATTGGCCCACACCCCGACACTTTTTGACCCTCAAACTGTACTATGACATCTCTCCTTTATTCGTTACTATTGCATCCTTTATGGTAAACGACCGACCTATCGGGGTTCGGTGCGTCCCTCTACGAAGATAGAATATTGACGCGTCCCCTCACTTTCATGAAAGTTTTGGTCTGTCATCTCACCATACAAATCATAAGTTTTTAATTCATTCATATTCTTTGTTTTTTGCACCTGGTAACTATAATTTCTGAGTCCGTCATTGAGTATCACAACTTTTTTTTTGAACGGCAAAGATGAAATATATATAAAAAAGAGTCTAGCAAGACGCTAGAAACTTAAAGTACAATAGAGTCAACAAAAAGAATTACATAACATCAAAAAATGGTAAAATCCTGAGACTTTAACTGCGAGGGAATCAAAAGGGATGAAAAAACTTTTGACACGAAGGCCGACGGATCGGTTTTCACTTCGGCAAAAGAAAAACCCCCCATCCCGGAGGCCGAGCCACCGGTTTTCACTTCGGGATGGATTTTGATGAAACCCCAAACAAGTCCCGAGAGAAGGATGAAAAGAAGAACCATCCTCAAAACCGACGAAGATGCCAAACGAAAAAACCTTGGCGTACAGGTACGCCAACCCAGCGAACTTGAACGCCAGCTTCAGGAAAAAACCAAAAGCAGCTCTAACCATTGCCATTACGCGTGATCGAAAGGGGATACATAAGCCCGTCATTCCAAGATAACTCATACTCAACAAATAACTTGTAACTTTTGTAAAGATTGTTGTCCAACCTTTTGAGTTGTAAATAAGAGACGACGCGAATAGTGCATTTGAGCTTGATGTAACTAATTAACATAATAAGCATATCCGAAAATGATTCACAAAATTCAAAATAATCAAATCCAAACACTATATTTCATAACCACGTTTTATAAAAGCTGATTATCTGATTATCCGTTTTCAGAACGAATAATCTATTTTAGATAAGCAATCCCAAACACCCCCTAAGTGGACTTAATCCAACAAGAATACGCCTAGTGAAAAAAAAATACCTTAAGAACACTTGTTAGACTATGCAGCTACGGATTGATGTGATAACAAAACGAACTCAACATGGATACTGTCGAAATTAGAAAAACCGTAATTTTGTTTCTCAGTTGAACTTTATACGGCTTCTTTGAAAGATGAATAATTTTTCTTCCTTCATTTTTTTCATGCATCGCAACACGTGGGTATGATGTAAGTCGGTTTTTGTGGCAAATGAAGTTAGACGACAGTCACGACATCCAAATAAGAATAAAAATGTCTCTAACATTAACATGGAAAATGTCTTCATCATACTATACTATGATGGTATGAAATTGTCAAACCTTCAGCTAGTGCATTAAAGTATGGGTCAATATCATAAAATAACTACGAAGTTTTAAAATTGTCCTGACTTCACCAACGAACTAAATTGCGTTCTGTCTAAACCAACGAACTTTCAAATCTTGTTCGGATATCACCCATTTCATTTATTTTTACCGACACCGTGGCAGTTAACATACACGCTGACGCCGGTTTTTTTTATTATTTAATTTAACAAAAGTCAATGCCAAATCTTTGTTATACACCAAATCCACCCCTAATTCCTTAAACAAATCCACCCCCAATTCCTTTCCCTTTCCTATAAACCCTAATCCTAAATCACAATTTTAATTAACTGTTATCGCTATATAATTCTAATTAACTGTTATGGCTAAAGGTAAGATCATTTATCCCTAACAATT
>BQNB010136701.1:0-15549 GCA_026074375.1 Tanacetum coccineum
GCCTGACTCAATCCTATCGAGTGAGCCCAAGCCTCTCGGGAAGCATAAGTGTAACATCCGGTAATTTTCGAAATTTTAAATGACTATTTTACCCTTTGACTTTTTGGGTCTGACTTGACTTTTTGACTTTTGGTCTTTTATTGTCACATAAAAGCGATTACCGCGTAACCGGTAAAATTTTCGGAACATATTTTAAATAATAAATCATATTTATTATTACATCTCTCATGTGCAAGTTATTTTTAACTTATTTGACTTGAAAACGAAAAAGATATATGTTATTCCTGAGCTGACTTATCAAAAACGACCCGCTAAATCACGTTTTCACGACCCGGACTCTAAAGCAATTTGATGTAAAACGACATTCCTGACAACTTTTTAGTTTTGACCGAGACCCGAAAACAGTCAGAAAGTGACTGAAATGCCCTCGCAAGATTTAGAAACAAGAAAATAATTAAATTATATTTAATTAACACTTTTTATTAAATAAAAATATTTAATAAATTAGTCATCATTTTATTCGAAAACGTTTGTTGATAACGCAAATATTCGGGTTAAAAATATATTTTTATTTTTACTTTCGGACGAGACATAACCGGGTTACCAAATAAATCACAATTGTTTTATAAATGTTATAAAAATATTTATGAAATACTATCAAGTAAATACTCATTTTTATAGGAAAAATGATTTGGAAAACAATGGCGCAAGTTTCGTGTATTGAATCACCCGTTAACTAGTTCAAACGAGTCCCGAACCTTACAAAATAATACTCACAAGTTACACTTTTAGTCCATGAGGAAACATTTACAAATTAACCCTCATCTATTTATAATTTGTCATTTTTTATAACTTTATATTATATATAAAAGTTATAAATTTCTTTTCATTTAATATATATAAAAAACACACAACAAACACATCTCCCTCTTCTCTCACCCAATTTTCCGGCTAGCCACCCACCGGCCGGAATCCGGCCACAGCCGCTGCCAGAAAACTTTTCCGGCGAGTTTTCCGGCCGAAACCAAAATTGTTTTTCATCACCCGATCTATCCGATCCACTATGTCACTCGCCGCCACCCGCCTCCACCGCCGCTGCCACCCCTCTACGCCCAGCAACCTCACCACTCGCCTTCTCACCACCTCATCTCCATCCATCATGGCAACCAATCGACACCATGACACCACTGCGCACCTTCAAGGTGCGTTCGGTTTTTCTTTTCTGTCAACAACCCTATGAGGTGTTAGTTTCTGTGGTTTAACTGACCACCACCAAAGGTGGCGTCGGTTTACTGTTCCACTATTACTATCGCACCAAAAGGGTGCGTTCGGTTTATTTTAAGCACCATGGGTGCATTCGGTTTGGCTGTTAAAACAGCCAAAGGTGCGTTTGATTTGTTCATAATACGGATTAGGGTGTGTTGGTTGTGTTAGCACCGAACAGGTGCGTTTAGTTTAGCAGGTTAGCAGCTAGGGGTGTTAGTTTGGTTTTGTTTCGGCACTATGGGTGCGGATTTATATTAACATTCCACCACAACAACAACGAGGTTGTGTTTTTGGTTTGCTAGAAATCACACGTAGGGTGCAGTTTTGGTTTACATCAGGTTAGGTTCGTTGGGTTCGGGTCAGCACATGAAAATTTGTGTGTTGGTTTTTTATAAAGCACCTACAAGGGTGCGTTTGGATGGCTTTTTACAGCATAGGGTGCATTTGGATATTGTTTATCAAGCCAAAAGGGCAGTGGAACTGGGTATATGTACTGTTGGATCGATTAACTGAATAGATCTAAACCTTCAGCTTGCAAAGAGTTTGCTCCTTTAGATAATTCTAAAGCAACAATATTGAAACACTGAGTGAACACTATTGATTATGCGGAATCTAATCAATAATGCTAAGAAGAACAATAATAAATACCACAAAAGAACTTTTATATTAAACTTTGAATCTGCCTAGGTTACAGATTAACAACTATGATTACTATTCAATCTCTATGATCTTGTGTAAGAACTATTATCTACTGACTATGCCTAGGGTTCTGTTTTATGAGATCAAGGAACCCTAATGGGCTTTACAAAACCGCGTATAAAGATAATGCATAACCATTCCTAAGAATATCTCATGGATAGTCTTTAACTCTAACTAATTTCTGCGTAAGCAGACTTAACTATTACATAAGCAGTATTAACTTTTTAACACTACCAGTACTAACTATGATAAACCTTCTACCAGTACTAACTATGATACTAGCAGAACTAACTACAATACTAACAGAATTAAGTCTGTTATACAAAATTCCTAACAATCCTCCCCTAAACTTGAACTTCACTTGTTAACTTCAAGTTTCTTCAGTTGTCTTCAGTTTGGGCTTTTGAGAATTGTATCCAAGCATGTCTTTAAGTCCTTAGCTTCTCTTCACAGCTACACAACAACATCCAACTAAGTTGGCTTTGTAGTTTTTGGCAAACTACCAGCCATCAACGGATTTGTTAAGTCTTTACCATGAGCCGTTTGCTATGGACTAGTCAATGCTTCATTGCAATAACAAGGTGCATTGATAACCTTATAGTTTTTAGCAAACTATCAGCTATCAACGGATTTGAGTTCTCTTTACCAGTAGCCGTTTGCTCTGGAGTAGCCAACTCTTTGTTTTAAAAACATAGTGAGTTGATTACCATACCAGTTTGGTAAACTGTCAACCAATAAACGGATTTGAGAAGTCTTACCAAAGCCGTTTGCTTTGGACTAGACCAGGTTCTTAGCCTATTAAGCCATGGTGAACTGATGACTATTTGTTGTGTGGTGGTTAGCCACACCCAAACCCTTTTCTTACTTCCATTTATAGCCATAGTTTCCCAAAAATATGCTCACTGCTCTACTGTAGAGACCTCAATCACTTTCTTATCCCAACCTGCCTTCTTAATCATCTTCAAGAGTTGATAACAAACTTCATCCTTTGTCCATCTAGAAGCTATCTTAGCATCATTTGGCAAGCATCTTTTGACAAAGGATATTTTCTATCTGCTAACATATATATAGTATATGCATCCAATGCTAAGCAGTGTACATCACAAGTAGGATAATACCTCCAATTAATTATCTTCTATTGAAGTGGCAAACTCCAGATTGCATCATCACTAAGAGGTGGATCAAACATGGTTTTGAGATCACCCCAAAGTACTTTGTCATACATCTCTTCTGGTGTCTTTGCTCCATATTTCTTTATCACCAATCTGTACAACTCTACAAGCTCATCTCTTGAAAAATATTTAAGCATAGCTCCAAAACTCATATAAATTTTTGCTCAGAGACCATCTTTCTCTTATGATCTGAAAAGCAACCTTTTTGACTTGAATTGAGAAATGAAAAAAAAAAAATTCCCCCCCCCTTACCAATTACAATAGTAGGAGTTTTGTAGCAGTTGGAAAAACATCTACTTACTCTCCGATTCTAATGAACATCTTGACTTTATCTTTCACTTAGCTTCTCTTTCCTTGTTGAAACGCATCTGCGCAGTCTTGTCAATATTTATTCCCTTTCGTGCCTTTTGCTTCCATCTCATGTCCTGTTTCCTCAACTGGCACAAAGGAATCAGTTTCTTCTTATTTTACAACTTTCTCTTTTCCCTTTGATTAAGCATCCTGAATGTCAATCTTCTTGTTTCTTTAAAGTTTTCCTTGTTCTAAATTGCTGGTAATCCATGCCTTTTCACTCTTGCTTCAGTTCCTGGACTACAAAACTTTCAATACGCTTCATTAGCTTTTCAAATTCAGTCTTCAATTCTTCAAAAGAAAGCTTCTTTAATTGAGACAGTTTCCATGAAATCTGATTCTTGATGAAGGTACTCCTGTATTCTCTTTGTTGTGCTTGTGTCATTGGCTTACTTCTTTGCTTAGCTTTTTTTCAACATAGAACTTCTTCTCTCATTTATCATTTCCTACCATTCTTTTGCAAAATCATCAATGCTATATACGTTCATCTCCTAAAGACTCTTGATCTACCATCTGATAGTAGCTTCCAGTTTTGCCATAAATGGTATCCACTCTTCTTAGTATAAAATTATGCAGCCTTTTGAACTTCAACCTTATCTTTTTAGTTGTTGTTTTGACAATTTCCATGTTTCCTGCATGGGCACATCTTTTGAGCTAACATCTTTATCTAAATGAACTGTTTAAACTTCCTTCCATCCATTTGAGCTTGCAATCTAATAAGCCTCTTCCAATCCAGCTGCTTCTTGTCTTATTTGTTCTTTAGTCTTATGAGTAGCCTGGATATCCTTTTCAACCATTAGAGTATTTCCTTCCTTTTGACCCCTTTTACTAGCAGTACCAGAATTAACTTTAGCACTACCAGTACTAACCTCTTCAATACCAGTATTAATCTCTTTTTCCGCATCCAATCCAGTATTAATAATCTTAGCCATTGACCTTGCTCTCCTCCTATATCTCTTACCTTTATCAGTTGATTTTACCTTGCTAACACCCTGAGAACAACACATTGACAATGTTTTGGCTGCCTCCAAGATTGTAGACTGATATCTTCTTTTTGAGCCTCCCCTTGCAAGATTTTTGTAGAGTAACATACAATCTGTGCGACTTCGTCTTTCAAGGATTCTCTAAAACCAAAGAAATCTAGAGGATGATCATCAATTAATCCTGAATTTACCTCCCTGATCCTCTGGTCTCACACCTCTGATCCAGATATTAACCACCTGCTGTGTCTTTCCTTTTAATGACCTTTTCCAGAAATCTTTACCCTTTTACCAATGTGAAACTGCCTTTTCCATAAGTGTCTTTGTCTGTTGCTAGCTCTGTCTCTAAAAGTTTTTTATTCGTCACCAACTTAGGTACAATATTCATTAATTCTTTAAGTTTCATACTGTCCTCAGCACTTCCTGATGTATTACTTTCAGGGAGAGGTGCTTCATAGGACCTAGGTGGTGAATAATGAGGTGGTGAAAAAGGTAGTGATTGATGTGGTGAAGGAGGTAGGTGAATGAGGTGTGGGATGGATGAGTTGGTGATGGAATGGTGAATGAGGTGGTGGTGATGAGATGAAGTGGTTGAGATGTGGATTATAATGCAATCAATAGGTGTGTGATGGGGTTCATCTGGTTGTGCTGAGCTTCACCTGGATCCACAGCTGCCCCTAGCAGCAATATAAGCAGCAACAATGGTACAAAAATCCCCTGCATAAGCCCTATTCATGTTTGCAAAAATCTTTTTGGTCCCAAAGTGGGGGGCTAAATACCCTTCCTTTATGTTCATTGTAAATGTCTAAAATAATTTTGTAAAAACCTGGATACATTAGAAAATTTTGTATTATCTCTCTAGATTATGTAACCATCCTATCAACAAAAATCTTTTGGAAAATTATAAAACCCTATTGCTAGATAATCAGATAATGCATAGTAATAATACACCAAATTGATCCCATCCACCAGACCTTAGGCAGTAAGCGTGTAAAAAAATGATGGATTAGAAATTTCCATTGAGGGCGTAAAATTCCTTTTCCAAAAAGTTTAATTTACCCCAATAACATAGCCCAATGTAGCTAATCCACAGTTATATTTCAGCAATCAATAAATTATGTATTCTGTTGCATCGGCCAATTGAAGTTTACTTCTAACAGATGCTCGGTAATCAGTAAATAACCTTTAAGTCTTATAGATGCTATTAATTTTTGAGTCCCATTAAGCAAGTGTTTCAGATTGTGGCATGTTTGCCAGAACTGTTTGACTAGGAAGTCATAGATATATGATTTATGAGCTTAGGCATACCTGAAGATTACCTTTAAGAAACTCACTCCTTAGTGAAACCAACACTTTCATTTGGTTTCTTCAGGAAAGCGACATATATCATGTCGGAAAGTACTTAAGATTAGCCATAAGAACACTGTTGAACAAAAGTCGTAAGAATTCAAATTTTAGTGTTGGGTTTGATACGAGTGAATGACTAAATACTGGTAGAGAGAGAGAATTGATTTTAAGCCGATGAATAACAAGGTTTCTTATTGGACCGTGTGTAAAAGAAGTTTCTTTAGAGTAAAGAAAGATATTTTATGAAAAAAGTGAGTAATTTATCCAAATAAGAAAACCTATGTTAGAAGTACGCACCGTAAAAATCTCTAACGGTAATATATAAAATAAGAAAAGTCAATTTTCCCTCACCAGCACCAACGGTCATCTACCAGTATTAAAATTAGTCTAACCAGTATTAATATAGTCTACCAAAATTAACATAATAGAGACTACCAACATAACTTATAGACTACCAGAATAACTTTAGTCCACAGAATTAACAAGTAGTACCACCAGAATAACTTGTAGACTACCATAATTAACTCTAATACTTAGTACTTATAGACCATGACAGAGTAGATCTGCCACCATTGCATCTACCATCCTCAAATCCATGCTTATCCTGAAAGTTAGTGCAAAAACAAGAAAAATGCCTACAATATACCAGGAAACTTGAACTAAAGACTTGAAAACCGAACTAACATACTAACTATGATAAACACTTCTACCGGTACTAACTACAATAGTAACATAATTAAGTCCTGTTATACAAAAATTCCTAACCATGCACCAGAGGGGTGCGTTGGTTTTATTAATGACAGCAAAGGTTGCCGTTTGAGATTTGCTGTTTTACAGCCTAATAGGGTGCTCCGTTTGGTATATATAAAAAATTACTAATCAATATATACCAAGACTTATAATCTATATTAAAAATTAGATCAGATGGTAGGTTAATTGGTTAAATAAATGTGATATTGATTACCTTGTTTAGTTTATATATTTAAAACATGCGGATGTTTGAAATATTAATTTCGTGTATTAAGTGGAAAAATATTTGATTTCATAAATATGGGAAAAGTTATATAAACAGGAAAGTCATGACGAAATTTATATAAATTTCTATATTTAGTAATGTTTTACTAAACCTCTATTATTTTAGAAACCCGATAAAAGGAACTAAGTTATATTTAAAGGATATATTAAACTATAACTGTACAATAACTCGACAACAACGAAATAATAATTACTACTTTACAAATGCGATAATATTTAGCCACGGATCACAGTCGATAAGACCAAAGATTATTTATAAATATTATTTTAAAATTCCTGACTAGAAGGTAAATCATAACTTACGTAAAAGCTAACAAACATTCAGTTGTTTAATCAAAACTTTACGTACGTATGTCTACTTTATGCAAAGGACTTTTTATTAATACAAATGGTGTCGAAATATCTGGTTTAATTACTTACTCACAAGACTTATTAATAATACTCTGCAAAGCATTATATACGTCACATTAATCTTTGGATTGTTTGTCTTTGTTATATAATTCACGGTATGAGTTATATAAGTGGTTTTATTTTTATATTATTATATATAAAAAATAAACCCTTATATAACTCATACGTGAATTATATAACAAAGACAAACAATCCAAAGATAATGTGACGAATAAATGGCTTTGCAAGTATAATATAATAAGTAGTGAGTAAGTAATTAAACCAGATATATCGACACCAATTTAATTATAAAAATCCTTTGCATAAATAAGTATACATACGTTCTTAAAAGTTATGAATTAAACAAACTGATGTTTTGTAAATCTTTATACGAAAGTTATTGATTTAACCTTCTAGTCATGAATTAATAAAATATATATTTTAATAAATAAATCTTTCGTCTTATCGACGATCTCGTAGGCTAAAATCATCATCGCATTGTAAAGAATAAATTATTAATCGTGTTCAGTATGTACATTTTTTTTTTTGTTTTTTTGTTTTTTTTTTTATTTTTAATTTTTTTTTTTTTAGTTATAAGGTTTAATATATCCTTTGTAAATACTAACCTTAGTTCCTTTTGATCGGGATCTAAAATAATAGAGGTTTAGTAAAACATACTAATATAAGAAATTTATACAAAATTTCGTCAAGACTTTCCTGTTTATATAACTTTGGCCCATATTTATGAATCTAATGTTTTTCCACTTAATACCGAATCAATATTTCAAACATCCGCATTTTTAAATATAATGAACTCAACAAGGTAATCAATATCACATTTATTTAACCAATTAACCACCATCTGATCTAATTTTTAATATATATATAAAGTCTTGGTATATATTTTATTAGTAATTTTTATATATACCAAACGCACCCTATTAGGCTGTAAAACAGCCAACCAAACGCAACCCTTGCTGCCATTAATAAAACCAACCGCACCCCTTGGTGCATGTTAGGAATTTTGTATAACAGACTTAATTATGTTACTATTGTAGTTAGTACTGGTAGAAGGTTTATCATAGTTAGTACTGGTAGTTCGGATTCAGTTAGTTCAAGTTCATGGTATTATTGTAACATTTTGGTCTTGTTTTGCACTAACTTCAGGATAAGCATGGATTTTGAGGAAGGATTAGATGCAATGGGCAAATTCTTACTCATTATATGGTCTGTAAGTACTAAGTATTAGAGTTAATTCTGGTAGTCTACAAGTTAATTCGGTGGACTACTTGTTAATTCTGTGGACTTAAAGTTAATTCTGGTAGTCTATAAGTTAATGTTGGTAGTCTATATGTTAATTCTGGTAGACTATATTAGTATTGGTAGACTAATTTTAATACTGGTAGATGACCGTTGGTGCTGGTGAGGGACAATTGACTTTTCTTATTTTAAATATTATCGTTAGAGATTTTTACGGCGCATACTTCTAACATAAGTTTCTATTTAGATAATTACTGCACTTTCTTCAATAAAATATCTTTCTTTACTCTAAAGAAACTTCTTTACGCACGGTCCCCATAAAGAAACCTGTTATTCATCGCTTAAAACTCAATTCTCTCTCTCTACCAGTATTTAGTCATTCACTCGTAATCACACCCATAACAATAAAATTTGAAATTCTTACGACTGTGTGTTCAACAACGTGTTCATATGGCTAATCTTAGTACTCCGACAAGCAAATATGGTCGCTTTCCCTGAAGAAATCCAGAATTAAAGTGTTTGGTTTCACTAAGAGTAGTGGAGTTTTCTTAAAGGTACATCTCTCAGGTATGCCTAACTCCATAATCCTACTTTCTATGACTTCCGTAGTCAAACAGTTTTCTGCAAACTGCCACAATCCAGAACAATGCTAATGGGACTCAACAATTAATAGCATCTAATAGACTCTAAAGAGTATACCACTATTACCGAGGCATCTGATAGAAGTAAACTTCAATTGGCAAAAAAAAAAAAAAAAAAAAAAAATTAAAAAAAATTTTTTGATGCAACAGGAATACATAATTTATCTGATGCTGAAATATATGCTGGATTAGCTACATTGGGGTATGTTATTGAGGGTAAATTAACTTTTTGGAAAAGGAATTTTACGCCCCAATGGAAATTTCTAATCCATCATATTTTACACTACTTAAGCCCTAAGTCTGGTGGATGGGATCAATTTGGTAGTACTATTACTACTACATTAATCTGTCTATCTAGCAATAGGGTTTATAATTTTTCCAAAATGATTTTTCGATAGGATGGTCATAATCTAGAAGTAATACCAAATTTTTAATTTATCCAAGTTTTTACAAATTATTTTAGATATTACAACTGAACATAAATGAAGGTATTTAGCCCCTACTTTGACCAAAAAGATTTTTGCAAACATGAAAAGGGTTATGCAAGGGATTTTGTACCATTGCTGCCTGCTATGTTGGCAGGGGCAGCTGTGAATCCAGGTGAAGGCTCAGCACAACCAGCTAAACCCCATCACACACCTGTTGATCCAACATCACCACCACCTCATTCACCACTTCCATCACCACCTCATCCATCACCACCACCTCATTCACCACCTCCATCACCACATCAATCACCACCTTTTTCACCACCTCATTATTCACCACCTAGGTCCTATGAAGCATCTCGCCCTGAAGGTAATACATCATGAAGTGCTGAGGACAGTATACAACTTAAAGAATTGATGGATATTGTACCTAAGTTGGTGGCCAGAATTGAAACTTTAGAGACAGAGCTGCAACAGACAAAGATAACTTATGGAAAGGCAGTTCTCACCTTGGTTAAAAGGGTAAAGATTCTGGAAAAGTCATTACAAAGAAAGACACAAAAGGTGGTAATATCTAGATCAGAGGGTGAAGAACCAGATGATCAGGGGAGGAAAAATCAGGATATTAATGATGATCCTCTAGTTTCTTTGGTTAGAGAATCCATGAAAGAGAAGTCAACAAATTTTGTTACTCCTACAAAAGCTTCAGGGGAGGCTCAAGAAGAAGATATCATCCTACAATCTTAGGAGCAGCCAAACATTGTCAAATGGTTGCTTCTCAGGGTGTTAGCAAGGAAAATCAACTGATAAAGGTAAGAGATATAGAGCAGAAGCAAGGTCAAAGGCTAAGATTATAAAATCTGGATTTAGGCGGAAAAAAGAATTAATACTGGTATTGAAGAGGTTAGTACTGGTAGTGCTAAAGTTGATTCTGGTACTGCTAGTAAAAGGGGTCAAAGGGAAGGAAAGGCTCCAATGGTTGAAGAGGATATCCAGGCTACTCATAAGACTAAAGAACAAATAAGACAAGAAGCAGCTGGATTGGAAGAGGCTATAAGATTGCAAGCTCAAATGGATGAAGAAGTTGCAAAACAGATTCATTTAGATAAGATGTTAGCCAAAAGAGTGCAGGAGGAACAAGAATTGTCAGAACAACAACTAAAAAGAAAGGCTGAAGTTCAAAAGGCTGCACAATTTTATACTGAAGAAGATTGGGATACCATTAGGGCAAAACTGGAAGCTAATACAGAGGTAGTCAAAGTTCCTTATGGGGGGGGAAAAAGTATAACAATTGATGATTTGCAAAAGAATGGTAGAAATGAATACAATGAGAAGACGAAGTTCTATTTTGAACAAAAAGCTAAAGCAAAAAGTAAGTAAGCCAATGACACAAGCACAACAAAGAATTACAGGAGTACCTCATCAAAAGAATCAGATCCAGGAAACTGTCTCAATTAAAGAAGCTTTCTTTTGAAGAATTGAAGACTGAATTTGAAAAGCTGATGAAGAGTATTGAAAGTTTTGTGCCCATGGAAACTGAAGCAAGAGTGAAAAGGCATGGATTACAGCTAGAACAAGAAACTTTAAAGAAACAGAAGATTGACATTCAGGATGCTTCCATCACAACGGGAAAAGATGATGTTGTAAAAGAAGAAGAAACTGAAGTGTCAGTTAAGAAAACAGGAATGAGAAGGAAGCAAAAGGCAAGAAAGGGAATAAATATTGACAAGACTGCACAAGATGATTCAACCAATGGGGGAAAAAAAGAGAAGCATTTGACAAGAGTCCACAAGGAGATTCAGAGACTGATAAAGAGGAATCAGTAGAAGCTATGAATCCTACTCCTTTGGATACAAAATCTAATATTGTGGCAAATTGGAAGATATTTCAACAAGGTGAAAGAAGCATTTATCAGATAATAAGAGCAAATGGAGCTGATACAGTTTATATGAGCTTTGGAGCTATGCTTAAAGACTTCACAAGAGAGGATCTTATTGAGCTGTACAGGTTGGTTATGCAGAAATATGGAACAAATAGGCCTGAAGATGCTTATGACAGAGTACTATGGAGTGATCTCAGGACTATGTTTGATCCACCTCTCAATGAAGATGCTATTTGGAGCTTACCACTACAGCAAAAGATGATTAGTTGGAGATATTATGACAAGTGTGCAGTACATTGTCTAACCTTGGAGGCATGCAATATTTATATGTTAGCAGATAGGAAGTATCCTCTGTCAAAAGATGCCTGCCAAGTGATGCTGAAAATGAAGCTTCTGGATGGAAAAATGAATGAAGTTTGTTATAAACTTTTGAAGATGATTGAGAAGCAAGCTGGTGTTAAAAAGTGATGAAGTTGTCAGTAGCTGTGGACATATGTTGGAAACTGTGGACTATAATGGAAGAGAGAAGGGTTTGAGTGTTGGCTAACCACCACACAACAAATGGTCATCAGTTCACCATGCTTAATAGGCATAAGGACTGGCTAGTCCAAAGCAAACGGCTTTGGTAAAGACTTCTCAAATCCGTTGATGGTTGACAGTTTACCAAAAACTGTATGGTAATTAACTCACCATGTTTTTAAAACAAAGAGTTAGCTACTCCAGAGCAAACGGCTACTGGTAAAGAGAATTCAAATCCGTTGATAGCTGATAGTTTGCTAAAAACTATAAGGTTATCAATGCACCTTGTTACTACAATGAAGCATTGACTAGTCCATAGCAAACGGCTCATGGTAAAGACATATCAAATCCGTTGATAGCTGATGATTTGCTAAAAATCATATGGTAATTCAACTCACCATGTTTCACGTACTAAGAGTTGAAATGGTTATCAATGTACCATGGTTTATGAACCAAACATTGGCTACTCCAGGGTTAATGGCTAACTGGTAAAGAGACATCAAATCCATTTAAATTTTCAATGATTCACCTCTCTCAGGAGTTAACACACCTGGATGTGATGAGAATAGACTGAAACTTTATGATCTGATGTACATATAGTCAATGTTGCTGTTTCTATGTTGCTGAAGAGATAGTACATGTAGCTGTGAAGTGTTGGTCATGATATTTACAAGGTTAGATGCTGCAAATATCAAGAAGTGATGCTTTAAAGAGTTGTTGATAGAAATCAAGAAAGTGCTCATACAAGACAGTCATCATGTTGCAGTTCAAGAATAATTCCAAAGATAATGCTCACAACATCCTCAGAAGCTCATAATGAAGATATTCAAAGAAACTTGAAGTTCACAAGTGACGATCAAGTTAGGGGAGGATTGTTAGGAATTATTGTAAACAGACATAAGTCTGGTAGTTATAGAGTTAAGTCTGGTAGACGTAGTTAATTCTGTCAGTACTAAGTTAAGTCTGGCAGTACTATAGTTAGTACTGGCCTTGTCTAGTTAAGTCTGTTTATGTAACAGAGTAGTTATCTTAATAGAATAGTTATTTTAGAGATATCTTAGGAATGGATATGCATTATCCTTTCAGACGTTTGTAAAGCCCATTAGAGTTTCCTTGGTGTATAAAAGGAACCCTACGGCATAGTGTTTAAGATAGAACCCTAATAGAAATCAATAGAAAATAGCAAAGGTTTACATTGTGTTCTTCTTAGTACTTGTGTTAAGATTTTGCATTAGCACATAGTATTCATAGTTATTGTCTCTCATATAGTTGATTTGGATTTATTCAAGTTAGCTATTGTCTTACAAAAGGCTAAACAGATCCAAGACTTTGGACCTACATATGTGATTTGTGTGAAAATAGCAAAATTTAAAAAAATTTGTGAATGATAAAGTGAAAAAAAAGTGATAAATAAAGTGATGAAATAAGTGTTATGACATAAATAAATAAAGGTGAGAACAAGAAATAAATTTTTGATCCGACCGGTTTTATACCTTAGCTTTTTCCTTAACATATTTAAATCGAGTTTGTTGCTAGTCTTATGTAGGCTTATCCATTATGCCGAACTCGACTTATTAGAGTTGAGATTGTTGCCAGTCTATGTGACAGGTATGTGTTTTTTTGTGTTTATAAATTTATGAATTGTGATTTATTTATGTCTCTTAAATGATTTTACATTATATATAGTTTTTGGATGATTTAGTTGAAATTGTCGATGATACTTTATAAGGGTTGATGTAAGACTTGAGATAAATAGTTTGTGCCAGCTCAAAGTTTCAATTTTAAGGTTGTTTGGGCCTGCTGAAAATTGAAGTTTTAATGTTTAGGATTGCTAAGCTCCTATAACAGCCCTTTATGAGTAATTTCAAACATTATTTAAAGTTTCTTATTTTACACAAATACCCTGAAATTATCTATCTGATGCATGTCAAAATGTAGATATGCAGTTTCGATAGGCAGTCCCAAACACCCCTGAAAATTACTTATCTGATGTATCTGACAATAGGACTATGGGAGCCGCTGCAAACATGGTTCTGTTCCATGAGGTTATGTTTGTAGCACAAATGTTTATAACAAGAGATCAAGTTGTAGGACAAAGTTAGGGTAGGATTATACCAAAGAATAGAAATGGAACAACAAACACTACGCAAAATAGTACACTTTGATGACATATATTGGAACTAGCATGATTCAGTTTGTTTTGTTGCTAAGAGTTGTTTTGTTAATAGAATGAAATTTTATAAAACAACATATAGTACAGAACTTTAACTTTTGAGTTTTTATGAGAATATGTACAGCCTTTGCCCCGTAATGTGAACTATTAATATGAAGTGTAAAGTTGGTAGATTACTTATGGGCTAATAAGTTGAGTATCATGAGCTATGAATATCGAAATGTGGTGATGGTTACTTATGTGAGCAAAAGGTTATTCATTATACATGGCTACAAATTTAAATCTATAGTCATGTCAGTAAATATGGTCTTGGATTTACTTTTGGAACTTCCATGTTTATATGTTGTCTTTATTATTCGCTTTTTGGCCTTCTGTTTTTCCTATTTGATGATTATTCTAATCTAAAGCTCTTGCTTTTTTTGTTGTAGAGACCTTTTGTACAGTCCTGTAGTTCTAGGTACGAAATACTTATAATAAAACTGGGACTTTACGGTAGTTAAATATTAATATTATTTCTGTTAATCTCTGGTGCCATTGTTTTTGGTATTTTTGCAGTTTGTGGCCATGTCACCTAGGTAGAAGAAGATTTTGTGATCGGATAAACCCAAATTAAGAGCTGAAGTATGTTGGATATGAACAGTTTTGCGATTCTTATGAAACTTTTACTTCATTATAAAAAATATTGGAACAACACAATAGTATTCTATTTTTTAATGGTGATAGTATCAAATATAAATTTTACCGAATTTAACTATAAAAGTCATAGTGCAATATGTTTATGTAACTAACAGAAAGAAGAAACAAGGGCCTAAAAGATGTGAAGTTTAGCAGGGAAGCCATTGATGCAGAGTCAACAGGAAGCTTTATATGGTCAACGGAAAAGAAGGGGCAGTTTATGATGTGGATATGGATACATGGCCATATATGCCAGCTGAGATGCTGGCCAGTTGGAGAGGTCCAATGGCTGTCATGGATGAGGATGTGATACTTATCGTGGATGAGATAAAAGGTGTGTTGAGAAAATTTGATGATGTGATGAAAGTGTGGGTTGATGTTGTTGAAGATGAGAGGCAGCTCAGTTTGAGTCTGAGTTGTAATTAACCACAATGTAAAACACGCATTCAATATGATTTAGGAATAAGATTATTCATCGAGTTCATTCATCAGTCAGTTTGTAGCAAGGTTAAAATAGATTTGCATGTTTGCTTGATATCATGTATACTGTAATATATTGAAATGAGTATATACATCATAAATTCCATATTGGTTATTTATGTTCATGATCTTTGAAGTTGAGATTCCTAAACTTCAACCATACTCTTTAAACTACATATTTTTTTATATTTGGAAAATGAATGACACAGAAACACTCTAACCATGCTATATATGAGAATCCTTTATGTTTA
>BQNB010136702.1:0-17960 GCA_026074375.1 Tanacetum coccineum
TAACCTACAAAATTACCCATGTCAATGCAATATTACTCGTACAATACATAAGCTAAGCCAAAGTACTAACTAGCAATCCTAGTTATAACAACATTGGCAATACGATGAACAAAAACATCGGAAATATTGATCAATAAGACAAAAGATACCACAAAATATGCCAAAGCCCCTTCTTTTAATCACTAATAATGTCATCAACAACTCTAACCTTAACCCATATACAACTAAAAAAATCACCTATTGACAACAAACCCTCATCTTAGTAATCATCTTTCTACATTTAAAGATTCAACAATAGACACTTTTAAATCTGATTTCCAACACACAGTTTTGTAGCAAATTGACAGATGATTACTCGTAAGAGGCTGCCGCTACATAACTTAAACTTATAAACTGACTCAAAAAACCTCAAATACATTTTTCACAAGATCCAAAATGTTATTTGAGCAAAATACCTAAGTGGAACAATAGAGACGCACTCGCTCACAATGTTAATGGTCCTAACTCCTAAATATATAACGGCTTTAGTTATAAACAAAAAGGGTTGTTTCCATGTCCATGTCGATATGAAAATAGCTATATTGGGTGCCAAATACATCATAATGCTGTTTAAGGATCCAAGGGTTGTAGTTTGCATTTGAAAGCTACTAATTTCCAATACAACGCAAAACATGTTTTACAGTCCAATTACAGTTGGAGTATATTTTTTCAAGACCAATCAAATTTCCAGAGGCTTTCAGTTCTCTCAGCTTTTGCAAAAATAAATAACTTATGTTACTAAAGACTCAAAAGTGCAGTGTTCATTCAAACATCGCCTCCACCTATATTATTATATATCCAGATCAACATTTCTTGTTTTTGTTATAATGGTTTGATCATATTGTGGTTTTTAGTACGCAAACTATCTCAACCGTTTTACTCAAAATCTTTTACAATTACTATTGGACAAAACATGAACAGTTTTTCTGACCATGACCATATTTGCAACACTGATGATTATTAAAAAAGCGCAACAATATTTAGACACAGATTTTAAGATAAGAACATACAAACTCGGACTGTTTCAACTTATACTACATAATCACATCTTTACCTCTATGAATAATATTTTATTAGACATTTATACATACTAATTCCACTTACTCGTAATACGTATTCTTATTGTTGATAATCCATCATTACAATAACATCATCAATAGATACACATGCATACTTTATTGTAAGAATTCAAGATGGAGAGAGGAAAGAAGGAATTAGATGAAATTGTTGGGAAATAAATAATGATTCCGAACACCACAACAAAGAAGACAGAGATAGACGGCGGCTCCCAGAGCCTTATAGATCCTACTAGACCAAAAACATAAGAACAAAAATGTAGAAACATAAAACACACGAATTTATAGTGGTTTCCACGATTTATGCAATCGTGGTCACTCCACTCTTGAACTAGAGAGATTATTATTATCTTTGGTGCTTGTATAATTTACAATTACAATGAGGGGGTATTTATAAGTGTGAGACCCTAATCCACTTTACTCATTCTACCGATATGGGATAGCCTTCACAACTTAACAATCTCCCAGAGGCTGATCACATCTCTGCTCTCCGTCTCAAGTAACTTCAGTAAATCTGCATCATTATCCCTTCACAATGTTTCCGTTCTAACCTCTCCGTGCTGCCAAACCTACAGGACACGCTCTTCTAACTAAACAATGAGTTATGAGTCTTTCGATACAAGGTATCTTGAATAACATCTTGAAACTGTGATAGACATCTCCATTCTCTCTAGTTCAACCACCTTCCTCAGTTCTTGAGAAGGCACGTCGAAGCCTCACTAAGCTCGGACATTAAAAAATTCTTTTCAAGAGAAAACCATCTCTTGAGCTTGTTGATCTTTGTCATGTTAGATTCTGCCACCAATACTTCATCAAAACCAACAACCCATTCGTACAGAGTTTCAACACACGTCAGATCTTCCTTCCCAGCAATTAGAATACCCTCCGACAATGCAACGCATATGTACTCATCAAAGTTAACATGTAAGAACGCCTTCACATCCTTGAACATCCACCTTTTAACCATTGTTTTCCTGCTGGTAACCTGACCCAAAAACCACGTTTAACCGGTCAGTCGCAAACACATTGCAATTAGAGAGTAAATATTTGAAGTTCTAAACACTCTAGTGTACCCGAACCTTACCATGTCTATACAAACAAAGAGTGACAATCTGTTTACAGAGCTCCCACTGGCACCCAAGCTCCCACTAGCTTCGACACTTAACTTGGTTCCCGAACCTTTACAAGTTCCCAAATTCTTAAAAATATTTGAAAGCGCACCATGACTTACTAAATCTAACCTTAGAGGCTCACTTATCGAATTCTCCTGGAGTTCTGCTCGAGGAGCATAGATCTGCCCACAAAGCCTATTATAGAGCTTCACTCACAGCCTCTTATAGAGACTTTCGCTGATAGCGTTCTTCCTTTCAGCCTCCCTATCGACATCCTCTATTAGATTCTCGCCCGACCATTCCGTCACTAGAATCTCGACCATATACAAGGTCCCCGTTTACACCCAAGAGCAATTACCTGACTACCTCTTGTCACCCTCCACATCTGATCACCGAAGCCTATATGGTACCCTTCATTATCCAACTGACCTATAGAGATTAACTTCCTCTTGAGGCTTGAAATGTACCTCACATTCTTCATAATCCACTCAGTACCAAAAGTATTCTTAAGGACCACGTCCCTAATACCCACAATATCAAGAACCTTCATATCTGTCAAACGAACCTTCCCTAGGAGTGGCTGGAAGTTCTTCATCATTCCCATGCATATGGTTGCATGAAATGAGGCACCTGAATCCATAACACAGGATTCACAATATTCCTCTACACAACATAACAAAGCATTATCAAAAGTGTCTAGTGAGACATTCACAACACCCTTTACAGCCTCACTGTGACTTTTAATATGCCTTTTTGCCCACAGTTCCAACACGTGATATTCCTAGTGTATGATACTGATTTCTTCTTGGATCCTTATTACTCTTCTTCCCATGACCCATCGCACTTAACAAAGAATTTAAATATTTCCTAGAACTTCTCCTATGGATGTCTTCACTGAGAATCATATCCCTAATACCTTCGAACGTTAGCTTATTCATACTAGATGTACTACTAATTGTTGTAGCGGTGCTGGGGCAACTATCTAGTAATGAAGACAACAATAATAGAGCATGCATCTCATCATCAAACTTAATATAAACTTATAATAATTTTGATATCATCGAATTAAACTCATTCACGTGATCTGCAACTACCGCACCCTCTGTCATCTTTGTGTTCACAAGCTACCTTATTAAGGAAACCTTGTTTGAAGCACTAGGCTTCTCATACACGTTGGGGAGAGCCTTGAGTAAACGGTTTTCTCATTCACAACATTGAAGGCTATGTTCTTTTCCAACAAAAGCCTTTCAACACCTAGAGCCTATATATCTAACATAGCCTAATCTTCCTACTTCATCCCACTTTGTTTTAAATAAGGGTTCATGTTGACAACAAAACATTTGATCTTAACTCTACCATCTTCTACCATTATTGACAACAGAGCCTAAGCTGGCTCTGATACCACTTTGCTTGGCAATAAACATTGATGCCGAACACCACAACAAAGCAGACAGAGATAGATGGCGGCTCCCAAAGCCTTACGGAGCCTACCAGACTGAAAACATAAGAACACAAATGCAGAAACAGAACACACATGAATTTATAGTGGTTCTCATGATTTATGCAATCGTGGTCAGTCTACTCTTTAACTAGAGAGAATATTATTATCTTTGGTGGTTGTATAATTTACAATTACAATGAGGGGGTATTTATAAGTGTGAGACCCTAATCCACTTTACTCATTCTACCGATATGGAATAGCCTTCACAACTCAATAGCAATACCTATTTCAATATCACATATAGGTTGCATCGTTGCAGAGGATGATGTGCATTTTTATTTGGTGTATCAAACTGGGCCGCATTGTTGCAATCTGGACACAAGGCCAAAACTTATATTAATATCATAACCATTATGATTAGGTGTGATGTTATCATGAGCACTAATTTCTTTGACCATGACCATATTTGCTACATTGATTATATTTATGTGATTAGACACACTACCCATCTGCCCGATAACCCATTTAGCCACACCTCTATAAAAAATAAATTAACTAGACTTTGATATATTTTGACTCCAGTTACTTAACATACTGTTGGTGTTCTGTAGACATGTGTACTTATCATAAGGATTCAGTAAGAAAGGAAGGAAATAGATGAAATACCTATTTCAATATCAGACCAAGGATGGAGGTATGCAGTTGATGAATGAAGTAAGGGAGGATGTGACATGTTTATCTGGTATCTCAAACAAAAATAGTTTATCATTACAGACAACTTCCAAAACTATTTGTGACAATGATAAATTCCCTGTTACTTTGGAAGTGGGTCCTATGACATTCAAGAATCAAAAGAAGGTTTTAACCGGTTACAAAATGTGGATCGTTCATACGGAGCAACCTCCCCTTATAAGAATTTTGAAGCTAACATGTTGACGCATATGATCCTCTGGATCATACCCGAGAAATATGCTAACAAGTGTTTTTTGTTTAAAGGTCACGTATTAATTGTTTGATAGTGATGTATTAAATGTTATCCTAGAAACATGCACCCAAAAAATATGTTATCCTCGAAAGGATTGTTTTGACTAGGCCTTCTTTCACAAAATTAGTAGGCCGTATATAAGCTTTCTTTTGTGCTTATCAATAAAGAATAAGCTTTTGTCGTGGAGCGTAATGCTCTATAGGAAATATACAATATTAGTATAAAAACACAAGACACAAACACTCACTCATGGCGCTAATTGAATAGGTATTCAAACGCTACAATCGTGATGAAGTCCATGCATTTACTTCAAGAGCGACTTTCTCTCCCAATGTCGATCGGGGCCTTGCTAAACAGGTTTGATGTTTCATGAGATTATTATTATCATTATTATTATTATTATTATTATTATTATTATATAGATGATATAAGCTTTGATTTTCCTTTGACTAACATGTGTATTGATGACTGTGTTACAGGTCTACTCCGTGTTGTACGTTTGTGCCCTGTTTGATTGTGGTGGATCTATTATGCAACATTTTATCCCAAACATCAGACTTGAGATTAGTATGGCAAACTTTCTTCTCATGATATGGTGGGCTTCCTACATTCAATCCCTGAACCGGATACCCATCTATGTTGTTGGTGCCTGCTTTTTCTTCACCCTCATTGTTGGTGGACCACATGTCACCACATAATTTATGTAGACATTAATATCAAATATACATGATGAACACATTAAACCATTATGCCGCAAGTTCTTAGAATTTGATAATAACCACATAGATAAGATGAAACGTACAACATACCAGAAGCCGTAGCGGATGTTGACATGATGTAGAGAACCCTTTTAACCAATCTAGTTTCTCTCCATTGACTCACTTAAGTGTAAAGAGCTTGATGAATAGCTATATTGTTTTTAGTTGTTTGTGTATTGGGAAGAGAGAGGACTAGATATATATAGGCTTAAGAGTTAGTATGTCCATCAATACTAACACATAAAACCGTCAAGACTTAATTTACCATTAAACACATTCATCACATGTTATATTGAATAATTATACTATATTAAGTACATGTAACCTACAATTCAAATTTGGATGATCATGAGACATTAATGTCATGTCATAATTTTACATTCTCTCACTTGACATGATATTCCTACATGGTACATGTTAATACAAATAAGCTGTAAAAACATTTATTTATATTTCAATTAGCGTCATGAGTGAATGTTTGTGTCTTGTGTTTTTATACTAATATTGTATATTTCCTATAGAGCATTACGCTCCACGACAAAAGCCTATTCTTTATTGATAAGCACAAAAGAAAGCTTATATACGGCCTACTAATTTTGTGAAAGAAGGCATAGTCAAAACAATCCTTTCGAGGATAACATATTTTTTGGGTGCATGTTTCTAGGATAACATTTAATACATCACTATCAAACAATTAATACGTGACCTTTAAACAAAAAACACTTGTTAGCATATTTCCCGGGTATGATCCAGAGGATCATATGCGTCAACATGTTAGCTTCAAAATTCCTATAAGAGGAGGTTGCTCCGTATGAACGATCCACATTTTGTAACCGGTCAAAACCTTCTTTTGATTCTTGAATGTCATAGGACCTAATTCCAAAGTAATAGGGAATTTATCATGGTCGCAAACAGTTTTGTAAGTTGTCTGTAATGATAAACTGTTTTGTTTGAGATACAAGATAAACATGTCACATCCTCCCTCACTTCATTCATCAACCACATACCTCCATCCTTGGTCTGATATTGAAATAGGTATTTCATCTATTTCCTTCATTTCTTGCTGAAACCTTATGATAAGTACACATGTCTACAGAACACCAACCGTATGTTAAGTAACTGGAGTTAAAATATATCAAAGTCTAGTTAATTTATTTTTGATAAAGGTGTGGCTAAATGGGTTATCGGGCAGATGGGTAGTGTGTCCAATCACATAAATATAATCAGTGTAGCAAATATGCTCATGATAACATCACACCTGATCATAATGGTTATGCTATTAATTTAGGTTTTGGCCTTGTGTCCAGATTGCAACAATGTGGCCCAGTTTGAGGCACCAAATAAAAATGCACATCATCCTCTGCAACGATGCAACCTATATGTGATATTGAAATAGGTATTGCTATTGAGTTGTGAATGCTATTCCATATCGGTAGAATGAGTAAAGTGGATTAGGGTCTCACACTTATAAATAACCCCTCATTGTAATTGTAAATTATACAACCACCAAAGATAATAATATTCTTTCTAGTTTAAGAGTGGACTGACCACAATTGCATAAATCGTGGGAACCACTATAAATTCGTGTGTGTTCTATTTTCGCATTTGTGTTCTTATGTTTTTAGTCTGGTAGGCTCCGTAAGGCTCTGGGAGCTGCCATTTATCTCTGTCTGCTTTGTTGTGGTGTTTGGCATCAATGTTTATTGCCAAGTAAAGTGGTATCAGAGCTAGGTTAGGCTCTGTTGTCAACAATGGCAGAAGATGATAGAGTTAAGATCAAATGTTTTGATGAACGGGATTTTGGTTTCTAGAAGATGAGGATCAAAGATTACTTGTATCAGAAGAAGCTACATGAACCCTTATTTGAAACAAAGGGGATGAAGTAGGAAGATTGGGCTATGTTGGATAGACATGCTCTAGGTGTTGAAAGGCTTTCGTTGGAAAAGAACATAGCCTTCAATGTTGTGAATGAGAAAACCACTTTTGGTTTACTCAAGGCTCTGTCCAACATGTATGAAAAGCCTAGTGCTTCAAACAAGGTTTTCTTGATAAGGCAGCTTGTGAACACGAAGATGACACAGGGTGCGACAGTTGCAGATCATGTGAATGAG
Organism: Tanacetum coccineum; assembly: GCA_026074375.1. Taxonomy (NCBI): domain Eukaryota; kingdom Viridiplantae; phylum Streptophyta; class Magnoliopsida; order Asterales; family Asteraceae; genus Tanacetum; species Tanacetum coccineum. Next base: position 7,523 of record BQNB010136702.1, read on the forward strand.
TTTAATTCGGTGATATCAAAATTATTATAAGTTGATATTAAGTTTGATAATGAGATGCATGCTCTGTTATTGTTGTCTTCGTTACTAGATAGTTGCCCTAGCACCGCTACAACAATTAGTAGTACATTTGGTATGAATAAGCTAACGTTCGAAGGTATTAGGGATATGATTCTCGGTGAAGACATTCGCAGGAGAAGTTCCGGGGAATATCCGAATTCTTTGTTAAGTGCGACGGGTCATGGGAAGAAGAGTAATCGGGATCCAAGAAGAAATCAGCATCATACACTAGGAACATCACGTGTTGGAATTGTGGGTAAAAAAGCATATTAAAAGTCACAGTGATGGTGCAAAGGGTGTTGTGAATGTCTCACTGGACACTTTTGATAATGCTTTGTTATGTTGTGTAGAGGAATATTGTGAATCCTGTGTTATGGATTCGGGTGCCTCATTTCATGCAACCTTGTGCATGGGAATGATGAAGAACTTCCAGCCACTCCTAGGGAAGGTTCGTTTAACAGATATAAAGGTTCTTGATGTTACGGGTATTGGGGACGTGGTCCTCAAGACTACCTTTGGTACAGAGTGGATTATGAAGAATGTGAGGTACATTCCAAGCCTCAAGAGGAAGTTAATCTTTGTAGGTCAGTTGGATAATGAAGGGTACCATATAGGCTTCGGTGATCAGATGTGAAAGGTGACAAGAGGTAGTCAGGTAATTGCTCTTGGGTGTAAACGGGGACCTTGTATATGGTCGAGATTCCAGTGACAGAATGGTCGGGCGAGAATCTAATAGATGATGTCGATAGGGAGGCTGAAAGGAAGAACACTATCAGCAAAAGGCTCCGTAAGAGGCCCTGAGTGAAGCTCTGTAATATGCTTTGTGGGCAGATCTATGCTCCTCGAGCAGAACTCAAGGAGAAGTCGATAAGGGAGCCTCTAAGGTTAGATTTAGTAAGTCCTGGTGTGCTTTCAAATATTGTTGAGAATTTGGGAACTTGTAAAGGTTCGGGAACCAAGGTAAGTGTCGAAGCTTCTGTAAACATATTGTCACTCTCTGTTTGTACAGACATGTAAATTAACTGGCAAAGTTTACCTATTTTAAGGTTAAAGGTAAATTAACTGATTGTATATTAATTACCTGCTCTTGCACAATGACGTGAACATGCTCTTCCTAAATGCAAGTTCCAACTATTAGAAGCCCGTTAAAGACATCATAATTCATCTTTAAGATAATATAATATACAAGAGTTAATACTCAAGTCAAAATAATCAAAATTTGAATATAATAAGCGATATTACTTCGATCCATCTCTTTGTAATCTTCTTTCCTTTGTTTAACCCATTAGAGATACAAATTTAACCCACTTGGCTCATTCATACCTAATACCATCTTGTTAGCATGGTACCGAGTCTGACACGTGTGATTTTGATTAATAGCCTCGACATTTATATGATCAACGTAGTTTCATTTTAAATCGTTACTTAAGGTGGTGCGTCTTGTCTCACTTTGGTATATTTTATGAAGTTAGCTAACTTTGGAATAACCTTTGCTCACATTTAATTTGACTTGACCTTAACGTCCCATATATTATACCCCTTCTATCCCATGATAACTATAGGGAAAAATATCTTCTAACTGCTTTTATTAAGAAAGTTACTCTTATTTTAAAATACATAAAGTTTAAAACCAGTATTCCATTTTCAATGTTTTCATACATGAGATAAGAAGCTCTATGGTAAAAGAATCTATAGAAGCATCATGGTACCATTTGCAGTTGAAGGTGTATGTTCTATGTTAAATGAATCAATTGCTCATGTCCAGCGAGCACCTAGTGCACACCCAACATGCACCGTTCTACAAAATAAATGATAAAACAAATTGACTAATATTTTAGTGGACGTGTTTCTCAATTATCGTGACTTCGGGATACATTCAAAAGGAGTCAATTTTGAATCATGTGATAAATATATGGCATATTACTATATTAGTATATATGTACATGAAAATTCAATTCAAGACATTTATATAAGATAGAGGCTTTGGTGTTGAAATTGTTCCATATTTGTATCATTAGTGTTTTTGTAAAGAAACATGAAATGTTACCTGTTTGAAGCATGAAGATGTTAACTCAACTTTGAACCAATGCACTCAACTACTCATCCACAAAATCTTTCTAATATCTGTAAGAGTGACAAACTACAAATTTAACATATAGTTGTTGGTCTAGTTGGTTTATTATTGCAAATTGATAAGTACAAAGCTCATGTGAAGTCAAATACCTTTATTTAGTGTAGACGAGGCCACTGCACGGGTGATGATACGTCAAAAGTTGATGTCTTTTATTTAGTCCAAAGGATCATCAACTACTCGAAGAATGTAACCATAATCCTGTCACAATGCCGACAGTAAATTAAAAGCGGCATATAAGGAGAGCTTTTACTGAGAGCTCATTGGTATTTTTATCAAACATTTTGTGTTCATTAAGGCGTTTGGAAAAGTAACTTACCAAATTTTATTTCGGCATTTTCAACCCAGGAAATTAGTTACCTTTGCTATTGAATGCTTAGATTAAGAGAGTAAACATACCTGCGAATATATTTGGAATGCCGCTTTATGACTTAATATCAGATTTCACATACCCGCTAACCAGTTTACTAAAAAACACACGATATAATCTTGCTTTCTCAATAGCAGGTACTACAACATATCTAAAATTTCCTAATCTGCAAGTTCACCGTGTCTAAGCTATGAATATTTTAGATATGATTGAAGCTTGCAATACACCACCATTTTCGGCCATTAAACTTCCTTTAGCCATTTGTCCAAGTATCATTGCGTCGTAACCATTAGCAAGTTTAAAGGAAAAAAAAGCAAAACATAATACAATGGTTCTGGGTTCTAATATGAACGATATATAAAATCAATACCAATTCCAAATTAGGTAATACCCTTCTTTATGACATAAAAAAGGCTTAGGCGAACCTACCCGGCCTGTGTTAACTATAAGAATACTTGGTTCAACTACCTAAACGAGTAAGCCGATTCATACGTCTTCATATCTGCAATAAACGAATGGACATTTTAGAAAATAGTTCCAAAATGACATTTTATGGAATAATGAGAATAAAGTCATCACCTGAGATAAACATTTTTAGGATTAATTCCAGAACCTGTGTTATTTAGGTTGTTACAAAATATTTGAATGAATCGAGATGTTCCTTCGCTAAACCTCAAACCTGTGTTACGCCCAAGATAAGCAAATTTTATTCATTCAGACTAATCTTTTTTCAAAATTTGAATCCAAAATCGTACCATAAATTAATCACAAAAACAAAGGAAGATAAATTAAAACTTACAAATTTTAAATCATACCATAAACCTCATAGATCAGATCTGTTATTATTTTGAATTGGTGATATGGAGTATAGAATCGAATGAATTCAAAGTTTTTGAGTTAATTATTTTGTTATTTGTGGTGTGCCAATGATATTAAGTTGGAAGGTAATCAAGACTGATGATGGTTTTTAACAAATTGGATTGATTTTCGGAATGTAACAAATTACCTTTAATACACAGACGTGATTGAAACAATTGCCAAGATTAACAACCTATGTGTTGTAATCGTGGATCTCAAACTATTTTATGAAAACTGCTAATCTCGTGAAGATACACAGCTGTTTCAAGTTGTTAATGTGTGAAAAGAGTACTTTCCAAAGTTGATGTTTAACGAGAATGCATTATTAGACTTTTTTCAATCGGTTTCCTTGTTTACTTTTTCATAACTGTTTCAATGCATTTAATTTTTTAATAATACTGTTTCAACTCTTATGAATATGAAGCTGTATGTTTTACTTTTCAAATATGAGACTTAATAAGAGCGCGACACATATAATTCATTAAATGCAACGTGCTTAAAATGCTTGTAAAAAAGCTTGTTTTATTATATAAAAAAATAAAAATAGATAAATTTTTATCTATATAACACATCATCTTAAATTAAGATGGTTAAGGCATTCAACATTTCACTATAGTCGAAAAGTTGCTTTGTTGCGAAGAAAATTAACAATATAAAATTGGGAGATGATACGTACACCACTAAAAGTGGTGTGCATACCACTAATCTTGCATCTGGGTGTTGTACTGTGTGCATCATCGGCGTAATTCAGAAGTGTGCACACCACTTTTAGTGGTGTACTCCCAAATTAAATATCCTAAATCTCCAAACTTAGAGCTTTTTTGTTTAAATCTTGTATTAAGTTGTGTTTAAATAAGAGATGACTTAATATATACATTCTTAATTTTATCACTTTATATTTTGTGTCATTTTTTTCTATTAAGTCATAAAAAAAATCATATAACTTCAAAACTCAGTTATTCTTAAATTAAATCAATTAAGTTAACTTTAAAAAAGCTTTAACTAAATGTAGAGGTGAAATACATGGGAGGGATGGAGGTTATGATTGTGACGGAGTCAGAAGAAACGGTAAAAAATATAGTCGAGGATGCCGAGCATGGAGTTAGACGATGGTTATGGAAATTACGAAGGGCGAATGAACTTTGTCGTTTTTCAGGAAGGTTTTCATGGTTAACTAATATTGGTGTTCCAATAGTATGCTGGAAAGAATGTATTTTCAAGCTTATTGCAGAGCGGTAGGGAGTGCCCATGGAGATGAACAACTGTAAGCTGGAAGGTTCCCAAAGGGGTTGTCGCAGACTCGCAGCAAGGATCTTAATACATACGTGTTTTGAACCCTTGATCAGTGATACCATCGACGTTAAATTAGGGAGGAATGTGTGTAAGGTCATCGTCAATGAAGAGATTAGGGATATCATAAACTTTGAAATTAAAGAGTCGAATGAAAAGTCAGGAGCCGATGAAGTAAAAAAAAAGTATATGAAGGAAGATGACAATGTGATGAGGGATGAATCAGTTAGGTCGAAAACCTGTGAGGGGGATGATGAAGATGAAGGTGTGCGAGTTGTGGATCAGATGGTGGTGGGTGATGGCCTACCACATGGTGACGGTGGTTGTGTGCAGTCGGAAGATCAACAGTTAGGTCCTAGATATCCGAGAGAATTGAACGTTGAGAAAGTTGGTGGTGTGGAGCTCAAGAAAGATGCTTCAACTTCCAAGAAAAAAATAAAAGGGGGTGTTTGTTTCAATAAGATGTTTTGGGTCTGAATCTGACTACCACATCCTACTGGTAAGAGGTGGTCATAAAGTCTGAATCTGAATGAAATAATGTTGTTTGTTTTTCTATAACTATCTGAATGATTTCAATTATCCGTTTATTAAGTATATTTTAAACCCTAAAAGTGCAATAAATAAGTAGTTTGTGTAAACATTAATTAAAACATTTTTATTTTAAACTTAACTCAATCATAAACCATTGTTAGTGAGTTATGACCAAATGGCATGTGTCTCAATGATACATTTTTTGTGTAAAAAGCTCCCCAACTAAATGGTTCTGGGTTCGAGTCATGCTTAAGACATATGAGATAAATTTGTTACATATATTGTGAGATAGTTAGTTGCCGTTTAAAAAAAGAAAAAAATTTGTATCAAAGATAATTTAAAATAAAATGCGGCCCAAAAACAACATAGCACCAAATTCGTATAATAATCCCACTCACAACTCAGCCCACTTAACTTGTTATATCCACTAAATTCCAAATGTAATTTAGAACGAGGGGCATATTGCCCGAGCGTTGCAGCGGGAGTTAACTTAGTCTCGAAAGGTATTTAGCTCCCATAGTTGTGTCCTTGTGTGTTTTTGGTGTTTTGGTATTTTTAGCCCAAGTTATTAAGAATGAGCCCCCTTTCATTCAAGAGTCAATTGTGTGTTTTAAATCGATGAAAGTATGCAATAAAACATCAAACAATGTAACAAATAAATTTCAGAACAAATAATCCATAGATGCAACTGTATACAAATTTAGTATCCAAACTTTAAAATAAGATCTAGCATTGTTTTTTCCTTGTTTTCATATATGTTGAGGAAGATATAGAATTTTTAGTATCAGTAGCTTCTTATTCACCCATTTTGCAAGTCTGTTAACAAAATCATCTTCTGTCCTAAAAGAGCAGATCTAAACAATTCTCAAGTTGTGATTTAGTGATAAGCTCATAAGTTGTAATTGGATCACAAAATTCTTCCCGTGAAATGCATAAATATAAAGAAGATTGTTGATATTTTGATTTTTGCTCTTCCACTGCCTAATTATGACCATGCTTCTAATATTGATAGGTTCTTTCATATTCTAGATCTGTAAGAGTCCCATCTTCAAGTTCTTTGTTCACACATATATCATGAACCATATAATCACAAAATCCCCTACAAAAAAATCAAATAGACACTAATGAGATCCATAATTCTGCTCTAGGCTTTCTAAGTCCTAAAATCATATTCGTCGACCCTCTATTTTCATGACAGCAATGCACGGCTCAAAATTAAAAAATATAGTAACCACAACAACTTTACCCCTTTATTCTCCTAATAATAAGACCTAAAAACTTCCTTTTACGTAGGATACAATAAGTTGGATTTTACCTTAAAGAGCAGATATCTTACCGTCCCGAATATCCAAGTCCTACTAACTTCATAATCTTTGGAAGCTAAAATTTTCAAGAAACACAAAAAACAAAATCATAAAAGTTTAGGAACTTAGGATGTCCAAAATTGATATGAAACCTACTTTTTGGTTTGGTTCTCTACTTTTGAGCTACTACTATCGGCTACATAGTCGGACAAACCATGTTCACGACATATCTTTAAAGATTCGGTTTACATTATTTCTACCTGATTCTAAAGGTTCAGAGCACTACATTTCAGATACCGTTGTCCTACATCGTTGTATATAAGTCTTATTATATAGGTTACCTTTGTGATTGATCAGTCGTACTTGTTTCACCCACAGTTATACTACTCGAGCCAGCACCATTTTTAGCAGATGGCGAGGTGCCCTATTTCTCTTTGGATTCCTGTCGCTTGAGTACAATTACCCCACCATCAGTCAGAACTTGCAAAACAAAACAAAAAATACATGATTTATAATCTTATATGTAAAAGAAACACCCCTAACGTACTACATTCAGATCAAGGTATGCTTGTAAACAGCGACACATATCGTCATATTTAGCGCGAAGATTATATGAAGTCTAAGTATCCTCAGTTGTTTGTTGATCGTGCTGATGAGTCGGCTAGTTAAATCTCGGGACGAGATTTCCTAATGGAGGGGATAATGTGACAACCGAGATTTGAGCAGGTTAGTTTATACCATTAGATGTGGCTAAGAGTTCATTTTATGTGTTTAAGTGTGTGCTATGTGATTTTAAGTGTGCTAAGTGTGTTAAGTATGTGCATGATATCATTTTGAGGTGTTGGGCATCTCATTTTGAGTATGTTTGTGTTGGATTATGAGTATTCCATTTGTTCACGTTTAGTGATAATGGAAAGGATTGACGTATTGCATGTAATGCTACGTCAATAGTTGGATGATTTAGCGATAAGCGTTTATGATAATCGTGGCATTTTAGAAATGAAATAAGTGAGTGAAATATGGAAGTTTGTGGCAAACTTTCTAAAAATGGAAAGTGGTTTGGTGAAATGAAAGTTATTTTTAGAAAGGTTAGTAAGTAGCGTTTAAGTAAAAAGGTTTAATCAAATTAGCTTAAGTTTTTATAAAAAAATTAAGGAAATAAAGTAAAGTAGTTAATTAATAATATAAAAAAAATGTATGCATATATAGGGGCGTCCGATTTAAGGTTTTAAGGAAAAAAAGTTATTTTCTTTTAGGCTTATTTGAGTTGGGCTAGGACTCAAAGAAACAATTATAAAACCAATTTGGCCCATCTCTTCTCCCATTTTTCTTGTTGCCATAAGATTTAAACCTCCCCCCCCAAAACCATAAGAAGTTGTTTTTTTCATTTGTGGATCCAAGAGTCATTCAAAAAGTGTAGTTTAGGTGCTAATCATCAAGGTAAGTGTGTTCAACCTAGTTTAATTAGTGCATTAATGTAACAAAATCAATGATGGATTCTAGGGTTTTATAAAATGTAATATATTAATGATATATTATGATTGTAGTATGATTAGGGATTGATTTGGGTCATGATCATGCAATTGGTTAAGTTAGATTTGCGATAAAATCTTAATTTAGGATGAGCAGAATTTAGGGCTTTGTTTACGAGTGATTTTCTCCATGATGGTAAGAGTTTTTTTTATGTTTCTGGACTCTAAACAGTAGCTCATTGAATGTACTTTCCAGAAAATCCGGCCTCAAAAGTTTTTAAGGTTGGGAAGTCATTCAAATGTTGTTTACCCTAAAAGTTGTCAAAACAGTAAATACGGGTCAGATTTAGGTCATGTTTGTGAGGGTAAAACCCTAACTTAAAATTATAATTGAGCTTAGCTCTTCTACAGGAGTTTAGTTCTATGTGTCTATTAAAAATCCCCCAAAGGAGAGCTTCTTATTTGGAGTCTAAGTATGGTTTTTAGGTCCAAACTTTTTAGTGTGCAATTAGATCCGAATTGGGACTGTTTTGAAGTTTGATTTCTTAGGAGTACTTGTGCATGTAAATGGCTTTTGGAAATTCAAAGGTAGTTAATATACTCATAAATTAACATTGGTGATTTTTGGTATGAATTATGAGGGTCATTGAGTAAGGGTTTGGAGTACGTAAAGTCATGATAAAATTCTGCAATTTAGAGTTAATTATAAGTAACTAGTGGAAGGAGTTAATGAAGTGGTTAGGTTTGGGTATGGTGTCGGGGTAACCCATGAAGGTTAATTAAACCCTTAGATATTCATCATATGAGTGTTACATGGACATGAGCTTTTAGCTTGGTCGCGTGTAACACATTTGTGTTTGTATTGTGTAGCTTGTGGGAATATTGTTTGGCAAGCTGCTTGTGCTTCAGGTGAGTTTCATAGCCCCTCTTTTCTTATGATTTTATTGGGGTGAAAATGATGCAAAGTATTTGGAAATGTTTTTATTACTGTGATAATGTGTTGTCAAAGATGCATGGACTATACGTGACTATTATATGTTGTGTGCTATATGTTTTGTGCTGTGATTTTAAGAATTATGAACTAAGTCAGGGGGGGTCACCTACGAGTATCCATGGCCTGTTTAGTAGAAGGTACTGTGGCCTAGCGGGCAGGATGGTTACTTTGAGGGTATCCACGGCTAGGGCTAAGGGGGGTAACCATAGGGACCTTGGTACGATTGAGACGTCTTATAAATCGTTACCGGGGAAATCGTGTAATTGAATTGTGTTTGATTGGATTGTATTAGATTGGTTGTGCATGCTAGCCGTATGATAGTTCATTTATTGTCCTGCAATGTTTTCTTTATTATCACAGTAATGTGCGGTTTGGATTTTATATCGTGTTTTAAACATATGACTCTCACCAACTTTTTGTTGACGTTTTTAAGCATCATTTTCAGGTAAGTATCGTGATGATAAGAAGGATGTTAGGAAGAGTGGCTAGAGAAACCCTAGGCTTTGCTTGAGGAGTTGTCTTTTCTAGTCTTTTTAGTTGTGACATTTGTTTTGCTCAATTCTTATTTGTTGGAGATTGTTAGTATTTTGATCTTTTGTTTCGTGTATGACATTACTTTAATGCAAGACTCCTCTATCTTATGTTGGGTATTTTCATGACCCATAGTGTCCATTTGATTATTTTCCTTCATTTAGATTTCTCTATTGTTGACACCATTGTGTTGTGATGATATCCATAATGTTACGCCTCGTGTTTCCGCCTAGGCGGGGTGTGACAGATTGGTATCAGAACCTTTGATTATAGAGAAGTAGGTGGTTGAGCCTAAACTATAACCTAGGAGTCCTTCACATAGATGCATGTTAGGGCTTAAGTGTTTAATGGTATAACTAGTATGCGTTTTTCCCCTTTATTACATGATTTTATATCTTAGTTTTGTTATATTTTTTAGCTATTTTGATTGCCTTTATCTAATTTAGTGTGCCTTATCTCTTGATGAATTAGCTATGCCTCCTCACTTTCATAAGAAGTTCCGTATAGGGGTTGCCATTGCAAAAAAGATGTAGGGGATACTATAAACCAGGAACAAGGGCTTGGGTAAGGCGGGGTAGCCGCAAGAGCTGTATACCGATTGACATGTACCCATGCAGAGTTGAAGAGAGGTTGACCATAAAATTTGTTAAGGGAGAAGAGGTATTAAAGATTGAAACAACAGTGACTGCTAAAGATGGTACAATTACTAAATTTCCGGGAAAATTCCCAGAATACAAACCAACCAAGGAGGAAGAAGAAATTTCTAAGTTAAAAGCAATCTTTGAGAATGTAATTTATGACATATCCGATAGTGATTCAGATCTGGAGTCCACGGCTAGGAGTGGACCTAGGGACGGTGGGATGGAAGATACGGGGGGTAGTGGAATTCGAATCAATGCT
>BQNB010136703.1:5223-17960 GCA_026074375.1 Tanacetum coccineum
ATTCCGTTTTTGCGACGTTTGCAAAACAATTGACATTTGACGATCATCGGGATCCAACAACTTTGGACAACAAGCTAGCCCCCGTCGCAACGCGCGGGTAATATTCCAACTCGTTAATATACAATCCTAAAAATCAAGCATACTCATTCTGACCTATTCCTCCTTTCAGCAGACTCCATCAAAAATCACCATAGGGTTGCTATCATGTCTAATGACATGTTAATTGTTAGGGGCAATTACGTACATAACTGCTAAAACTTGCATACATGGATGACTCAATAGTAAAGCTACTAAAACTAGGGATTTAGATTTTAGGCCCCTGAATGTCTTAAAGGACAGTATATATGAGCCTTCTAAACAATTTATACCAACAATTAACTGAGGTCATGTTCCACAGAATTAGAGCTGGCAAAATGTGTCCAATCCCTCTGAATTGGGCTGATTTTGACACTTTTTAAAAGTTTGTTGACCGTTCAGAATAAAATAGTATATGAGACTTTTTTTCTCATATAATGTAGTACAGTAATATTTAAATCGTTTGCAGGTAAAATTTAACTTTACACAAACCATTTACGGCGTCAATGTGATAATATTTTATAGGTCCTAAAGCTATCATCACTTATGCAATATCTTATCAAATACTTTAGTTTGAGATTTTTTTTAGTCATAAGGTGTTTTCTTAGAACGGCTCGTTTGATCGTGCATGCTTGATTCGAATATTAAATATGCTTGTTTGAACCTTGCCGGTTCGGACCGAAGCCCGTTTAAGCCTGTTTCCTCTCAACCTACCCGACGCACCCATTTTTCCACCTCTACACAGAATTAACTTTGTTAGTAATAGAAAATTAAGTGAATATGGCTAGCTGTCATGAGGAAATTATGCCACCTCAACTAGCCTAAGACATGTTGCAATGTTCGCATGCTGCATATATATCACACAAAAACAAAGTGCAAATAGGATACCTGGATGCATGGTGTGATATGATTACTACTCAACGAAACAATATCCAGCCAAGAAGTTGCAGAGTTCATGAATGAAGTTATCTGCACTTCAAAACATCAGCACCAAAATCTTGTGAAGCTTCTCAGCTATTGCATACACTGCGACGAGAAGCTTTGATAATACTGTCAAACTAAATTTAAAATATATGTACATTTAAAAATCATACTATACTTTAAAATAGCAATTGCAAAATTAATACTTAATTAAATTTTTATCTCCAAACCGCGTGCACAAGCATTAAAACTAGTTTATGTTACGTGATAACCATCAAAATAGCTCTACAACACCCAATTATTATTTCATGAGTTAATTGCATTTTTGGTCCCTGTGGTATGGCCAAATTGCAGGTTTGGGACCTTAACTTTCGAAATTGCAGTGATGGTCTCTATTTTCAAGTTTCCGTTGCAAATTTGGTCTCCGGGCCGGACCAAACCTGCAATTTGGCCAAACTACAGGACCAAAAATGCAACCCAAAAGGACCAAACCTGCAACCCAAACTTGAAAATAGGGACCATTACTGCAATTTCGAAAGTTAAGGTCTCAAACCTGCAATTTGGCCATACCACAGGGACCAAAAATGCAATTTACTCTTCTTCTGGCCCGCTACAGTGCTTTTGTTGGGCTCTCAACTTGGGCCGGCCCATTTGGTGTTTTTTTTCGTTTTTACTCCTAGTGAATTTACGGCGCAATACAAGTAAGCAATAAAAATTATTGAAATACACGTCCCCCCCCCCCCCCCCCGTTTATTGCAATCCGCGCGGGCACATTCTCACTCAATATGCGTTCAAAATCGATTGGAAAAAAATTATGCCCAGCCGCAACGGGCCCATTGGTTTTTTTTTCTTTTACTTTTTTACTTAGTCAAAAGTTATGGCGCGAGTATAATAACGTCGAACATACAAATACGCAAAATAAGGCCCAACACATATGCTTATTGAAAAAAACAAACCATTAAACATGAGACCGAAAAAATAAACCCGCACAAAATTAAAAAAATAATAATAGAAAAAATTAGCCCGCAACAACGCGCGAAAAATTAACGTCCCGCAGCAACGCGCGGGTAATCCTGCTTGTTAGTATACACGTTTTCAACTATCTTAAAAGGTCCACATTCATTTTAATTAATTCCTACAATCAAAGTAGTTTTCATATCATCATTTGATTCATTTCAATTGTCACCGGTACGGTAGCATGTTTTTAGTTCACATATATTAAAGTTTCATCAAACTAATTATTGGTCAAAATCTATATTGTTTTTTTTTAACGGTAATTTAATAGTTAGTGATTCGACCCCACAGTAACATTCAATTGAGCAGTATGCAAGCCTCAAACCTTCGCCTTAGAGGATAAACTCCACTTCTGCTTCTATTTATTTCCGCCTTATTGGGGTTTCTGGGCTTACTAAATAAATATACCAATCTTCATGAACGCGCCTCTCACAATTAGTAATTTCCAGAAGACTGTTAAATTTGGATTGGTCTTGAGGTAATTTGTAGATAAGATAAATTGCATATGCTGTTTCAAGTGATAGTACATTGGATTTGATTTTCTTCTTAATTTCGAATCTGAATTGGTTTATTACAGCCACTTCTCCAAATCTGCAGTAGACATGGAAATCATCTTCAAATTCAAAATACTAAGCTGCTTTTTCTTATAAAATGTGAATTGGCCAAAATACAATATTTTTGTCGGTCATGTTAGTAAGGTTATCTCAATGGGAGGCAAATAAACAACCTTTTTTCTTCCAAAGCTTTGCATTTCATATGGGTTGAATATAGTTTTTTATTGACCAAGTTCATTAGGAGACCTTTTCTACTCGGGATGCACTCAAGGATACCATGACTTGAAAGTCAGAACTTGAGAACTTACTTAATACTAACATGATTCAGGGATGAACATCAAGAGACCCAAAAGAGAACCTCTTGTTTAACATTTATTTAGTAAAGGGTGCACTACATGTATTTGGAAAAGATATAAACTTCTTTCAGAAAACTGGCATGAAAATAGAAAAAGAACCTTGATTCGGGTGAAGACTCAAAAGACAAGTTTACACTTCTTATTGCGCCTCTTGCTGAGAACATAACAGATTTCTTCCCATTATTATCAACAGTATACCCCTATCAATCAATCAGTATAGATACATGTAAGTACCAAATTTGAACCAAATTTAAGAATAATTATGTTTAATTTTTTTTTCAAAATGACAGTAATAAATAGTTCATATCAGATATACCTCTTGACCATTATCTAATAATTTGTGCTCTTTTTTGAACCATTTCAAAAGATTTGAGCGCTTTTTTCTTCCCTTCATCCAATGCAGATTATTATATGACAGATTCTCATCATCCAACGCGTGCTCATGTTCAACCTATGAAATATATATATATATCAGACCATTTTCGACCCAATTCCCAATTATTAAGCATCTGAAGCTCGAGCTGTGAACAACCCATTAAGTGTAACTGCGATCTTGCACACTTGCCACGTGGCAGTTTATATTAAATCAATTCTTTTAAGAGTTTATTATTTTTACTAAATTTTAAGTTCTTTTAGCAGTTCATGCTTGATAATCAGTGTTATAAAAATCGGTCATGGCGGCCGATATATCAGTGATATATCGCTTGGCGGTGGTCCACCGCCACGATATGCAGCAAATCGGCCGACCTTGGCGTTTTGGTCAAAATCGGTCAAAATCGGCCAAAATCGGTCAAAATCGGCTGATTTTTGGTTTTCTAATTTTGTTGATCTTGATTTAATCTGAGAAAGAATGGTTGTTTTTTGGTGTTTATAGTATTTTATTGGTGGTGGGTTGTTTTACGGTGTTTTTTTGTATTTTCTTGGTGGTGGATGGGAGGTTGAAGAAGGTGAAAGAGGAAGGTTGTGTTTATTAAATAAAGGCTCTGTGGTTGTATTTTTCTTGATGGCTGTGTTTATTTCTTGACTGTTAGGTAGGGTTAAAATAATTTTATCTAGGTTGTATTTTGTTAGTGTCTCTTTGGGTCCATCTTTCTTAATATAAACATTGTACTTATATATTTTTGGCCCACTAGTACTAATATATTTATGATCCACTAATAAACTTGTACAATGGGCTCAATAAATAACTAAATGTGCTTTATTATAATTAGACAAAAAACTTACATCAATAATACATTTTAATATAAATTTGCTATCATATACATAAGATATGTAATAAAGTGTGATTTCAAATACTGCAAAACGAATATAAAAAATTTCAAACCATTTTATTGCATCTAATCGTCTAATCATGTACTCCCTCCGTCCCATTTTTATTGTCCATCTTTCCTTTTTGAGATGTCTCAATTTAATTGTCCACTACTAAAAATAGATAGGAAAGTTTGATCAAGTTTACTATATTACCCTTGTTTAAAATTATTATTACGAACTTTAAAGAAGACTTTAATTAATTAGCTAAGGGTAAAACTGTCATTCTGCCAAAAAGTAAGAAAGAGAAAGCTGTAATAAATGCACTTTTCTTAAATTGTGTGTTTTTTGTCGGGGGACAATAATTTTAGGACGGGGGGAGTAATTATTAGTCATTGAATTAAACAATGACCTTAATAAAAAAATTTACTTAAATCTTTTTCTTTATTAAATATAAATGGAAGATGATTTGCACACTTCTCTTTTTTATTTGCACTCACTATACAAGTTTTTAAAGCAGGATATAAATATGATACATTGTTTAATGCAGTACTTGAAGTGTCCTAATCAAAAGTAAAAGTGTGCAAATCAATTCACAATATAAATAGTTTTCTCTCTTACACCTAATCTTTTTATCACTACACAATTTAATCACTTTAAAAAAATCATCCTCACCTATTTTATATTACTAGTTGGATACCCGCGCATAGCGGCGGCGATAAAAATTGCTAACCCAACTCGCTCCGCAATTCCCTACCCGCTTAGAGAATTCGTTTGTTTGGGTTTCCGTAGCTTTCCCGCAACATCATATTAACATCATTCTCGCTTGTATAAAGACTCACACACTCTCTTACCCATCAAACATTGTCTCCAAAAGTATATATCTTTTACGAATCAAGTTTGTATTCAAATTAAAGTTAAAGTTGTTAAAAAATTCAAAATAAACCCACTAAAAATTTGAAAAGCTAAAAATTTATAAAAATATATCAAAATGGATGTTGAATTAAAGATCACGAAATTTTAGAAAATACGGTGAAATTAAATCATAAAAAAAATAAATAGATAAAAAGATATGTCAAATTAAAAATAAAAGTGATTTTTTAATTAAGAAGTGACACATGTCACTCTATGATGTGATTTTCTAAAATAAGATGGATGGTCAAGATTGCACCTCCTTATCTTAATTTTTGATGGAACCCACATTGTAAATGCTTTATATAATAGCATAGATACAACAAATTGAAAAAATCTCAAGTAGTGACTTATATATAGATGTAGCCAATTACCGTTTTGTAATTGTTAATGTAGAGACCTATGGAGAGAACCTCTTTAAGCTCTTCAAGGGATTTGTAGAACAGAGGCTGTGACGCAGCCTTAACTATGTCTTGGTACTCTTCTAACAATTGATCATACAGTTCCACCTATATATGAAGAACATATTAAATCAAGTGAGCCGTTGAGGTTATACATAAAAAAAAAGCTTTTGTTGACCTATTTTCTAAGAATGCTTCTAAATATACTAGCTAGAACCTTGAAACAACATACAAAATAACTTAAAATATGTAAACCGGTATTTTAATTTTCGGCTTACGTTTTCTTCAGGATGTTGGAACTCGAAGCCTGCTATCTGTAACTTGCAACCGTTCCGAAGTCCTTCAAAGTTAATTGTATAATTTAAGTAACTCTACTGTAATTCGGTATGCTTGTTTGTAAGTGTATTAAAGAAAGCTTAAACATTCATAATACCAAATACTTCTTTATGTTCCTTCTTTTAAGCAAAATCCAACCATCAACCTCTGTTCTTACACAATAATGACAAGTTGACAACTCATCTTTGGTTTTAATGCAGTAAACCACTCCTCATCAAAAAAGATCAATATATGTATAGCATTTCAGCAAACAAGATATCAAATATTATTTTTTCATTAGAGAACAAAGAACAATGTATCATTATTTGATGAAATCGTATGCTGAGCCAGAAGCAATGGACCGAACCGACCCACACATTTTGCTATCCCTAGCTCAACAGTATCCCTAATATCATTCTATAATTCTGATCTTCCATCCACCCCCCAATGTGAAATAAAATTGAGTATGGGAGGGGATAAATTTACTGAACATTACACAATTGTAGGTGAATGGGTGTTTCGAGTTTATATTCACACAATGGTTGCTTCTATAGTAATATATACAAGATCCAACAATTTTGTTGAAGCTAAGTTTAGTTTACATTTACTGAATCTCCGCACTTAACTTACTAGTTGATGCTACTAAACCAGTCTACAATGGTTCTGGCAAGGGTTTTTGTCTCGTTTAAAGAAAGGGTCTTGAGTCCTTGTGCAATCGCATCTGCTGGAGTGTATATATCACCTACTTGCAGTTTGGGGTCCTGGTCATGCAGAAAAGGGAAAATAATTGGTTCACTATAACAATAATACCTCAAAGTACATAAAATAGTATATATCACCTATTTTCATAGTTACTAGAGGTGCCTATTTCAACCCATCAACTTATAATAAGGTCAATTTGAGTTATGATTTACCCCTAATTGGTCCAATAAAGAATTTTTGCTAAGAAAAACATGACAAATGGATGGAATATTGTTGAGAGTCGCCAAAAGTTTATTTTGTGCTGCTTGTAACCTCCTAAAGCGTTTTAATCATGTTTAACGTAATGGACAAATATGTTTATACTTTATAGGTCAAGTGGTCAACCGAACCTCACCTGACCCGTTTCAGCCTGTACTAAGAATAACCTATTTTAACCTAATACGTCCACTTTTGCACCTCTATTATTTACTACTTCGTAGTGTTCGTAGTATATATGGTTAAATAGCTTCATGCTCCACATGATATATTTGATAGATATGTAGCAAATATATCACAAAAACAAATAGCAAAAACATACCTGGATGCATGGTGTGATATGGTTACCACTCAATGAAACAATGTCCAGTGTTCCACCAATAGCTTCCACACGAGGCCTCAAAGTTTCCTCAAGGAGATCTGTCTCATCAATTGCATCAGTATTGAACTTCACCTGCAACAAACAAGTATCAATCATATAAATTTACATAGGAAACACTAAAAGATGTTTCAAATTTAGTTATAGCCTTTCGGGAGCACAAAATTACCAGGAGTGTTTTTGGGACGTTATATGAATTCTTGCAACATTCTCGGTTTTCAGTTGGTGTTGGTTTGAATTCTGATATTCCTTGAGCAACCTGATATCAGCAAAATACTTCTAATAAGCACATAAAATATAGCCGACAAGACTATAAGTAACGACAAAAGTGGAGTAAAAAATGGTTGTCATGTAGCATTGACTTAACATTTTAAAAACTAATCTCTTAAAGTCTAATATTGCTACACCACATAGAATTACCTGATTGAAAACCGATGGTAGCTGATCAAAAAATTTGTCTAACGAGACCCTAGTTTCAGGATCATAATCAGGTGTCATTGCTTCAGCTGTATCAAGCAGTGTTTTCCAGGCATCTGCATAGAATAGATAGACAGAGAACAAACAAAATGAGATGTGATAACCAAGGCAGTGTAAGACATTGCCAGTGACAAAAAATAAAAATATATGTACTCTGGTTAGGTTGATTATCTAAAATAGCTTCAAGTATATAAGATCCAATAAACCTGCAACACTCTTAGCCATGGAAGATACATGAGATGCTTCCACCATAGGCATCATTTGGCTTACTAGAGGACCCAACTGCAAAAGTGAATGAAAAAAAACATGATAATATTTAGGAACTGCGGTATCATTCCTTAAAATTAACTTTGTTTATACGTGAACCAATCACATTACCTGCTCGAAGTAGGGTACTGCCTCTGTTGTTGTAAGATATTATGAAATTCGCCTTCCACGAAGAAAAATTACATTAATTCCAATACATTTTGATATATTTTTAGCAACGGGCCTTAAAGTACACATTATGTTTTACGAAATCCAGCATTGGATCTCCAATTAGACTGGATGATTTTTATAAACGAAAACAGAAGGCGTCAAACAAACCTTTGGTAGCTTATCAGAGAAATAGCTTCCACCTAGTACTTGGAGTAGGGCTCCATTACTGCACATTTTCACGCAAGTGAAAAATAATATTAAGAGAATGTGAGATGCATTAAGCTGATAAAACAGTAAAGTATTAAGCTAGTACGCACCTATGACCAACAGAATAAAGAGGAAGATCAACAAGCTCAGCTGCTAGCAGGCCATCACTCGGTAATCCATATGTTAACACTGAATTCAAGCAGGAATAAAACCTCTCAAAAACTTCTCTAGCAGCTTGTGAGTGATCAAACGTCACGTTATATGGCACGGATATAATAAGATAGCCTTCATTTGCCAATAGCCCAAGTAGATAGCTGCATACATATCTCAAAGTTTACACGATGCAAGTCAATCCACAAAATTAATAGCAATTAAATCGTAACCTGTTCTTTGCCAAAATTTGTAATAAACAATAATGGGAAAAGTATGAATACAGGAAGTACAACCGACCCATATGTAACTTCAGGAACTGCTCCTATAAATGCACCACCAAGGAACTTAATAATGGCTTTCGGCTTCTTTCCTTTCGGTGGAGGAATAACCAAACACGAATCAAGCCTCCTATATATCTTCTCATCGTTATCCTTTTTCATCCTATAGGTGTCTCTCCCAACATAACCATTCAAAATCATCCTGGGGGAGCCTCCTGAAGTGCCTAATTTACTTAATTTGTCACAAGAATATCGAAAACATCGAGGCCGCTGATGCTGCCTTTGGGAGCTTAAACTCTTGAGATACACACAGTGTCGTGCACTGAATGAGGATGCAACTTGTTCCATTGAGCCACACGTACTGGTTCCACTAGTTAGTATAGCCATTTTCACTGTGGTTGAAGATACATGTTATCAACAGATCATCACATAACAAAGGAACACATATAAATCTAATAACTAAAAACGCCATCTGTAGCAAGCCCAGTAAGTCTCTCGTTGTGTGGCACAGTCTACTGCGTTCTAAAATACAGCACAAAGTCACATTTGGAATCAAGATGACCAAAATCTTAACTTTAAGCTTTTTCGAAAACAAATCTAGCTTAAATTCAACTGTCATAATTTTATATTGTATTTCAATTCTAAGCTCAAATTAAGCTATCTTTCTTTACATAACTTATAAATATGCATCTAAATTGCATATATATAGAAATTAACTAGGTAAACGGATGAGGTTTTCCGTGTTCAG
Source organism: Tanacetum coccineum (assembly GCA_026074375.1). Lineage (NCBI taxonomy): Eukaryota > Viridiplantae > Streptophyta > Magnoliopsida > Asterales > Asteraceae > Tanacetum > Tanacetum coccineum. The sequence goes on from BQNB010136703.1 coordinate 14,636, forward strand.
GGAAGGGCGAGCCTTTTTGACCCAAATGTAACGCGGCTTGGGGACCGTTCCGACCCTTCCCTGGCCACCCCCAAATGTACACACATAGTGAGGTTCTTTTAGTACACGCATTAAGAAGGATTAGTAAGTTTAATATATAGTGTAAGAAAAAAGAGAGTAAGATACACAATTACACACTATAAACTTTTGTAGCAAGTTTAATACATTTTGAACTAATTATCACATATTGTTACGAGGGGAGGAGCCAGAATGTTATGGTCGAGGGGGCACACTTTGATAATTTTTAGAAACTACACTACAAATTGGTAAATGTGCTTAGGGGGCAAATTACAAAAATAGCCAAATATTTTAGAAAATTTACACATGCCCACCATGCCCCCGCTACCGATTGTTAGTACACGCTATCCAAAATTAATAAAAAACGGATACTAAAATGGTTAAATCATTTAAGACAAGACAAATTTTTCTAGGGCTAACACATATGAAATGTTGCGGATTGTCTTTAAAACAAAACTATGCGTTTTAAGAAAACGCGTATATTTACTTCTTCAAATGTTTGCCAAAAAACGGAATAGTCTGATAATCTCCTCCAAAACACAATCTGACAAACTCAAAAGTCAAAATAGCTAACAAGTAGCTAACAAGTTTGACCTCAAAAGTCAAACTTGCTCACACTTGACACTAATAAATTTAGATTGAACTGTTTACTTAAAGTCACTTATAAGCATTAATCAATGTCAAACTCGTGTTCAAATATATATACTACTGCAAAACATTTACGCATCTGTAATTATACAATGAATTGATTGAGTGATAACAAGGTCAACTGTTTGGTCAAAGAGTATAACAGTTTATATTGTTACAATTTGGGAATGAAAAACCGGAAATGCAATTTAACAGAAATGAGAGACTGTTACCTGACTCTGTGTGTGTGTGTGGCAGTTGAGAGGTTTATTACTTTGTATACATGAACGAAACACGGAGGCAGTGCAATTAAAAGATTTTTTATACCCTTAGGGGTGTTTGTTTAGGCTTAAGAATTTTTCTATTTATTTTGAGACTTGTGCGCTTATATAAATTTATTATGATACGATAAATTTATATAAACTCATAAGTGTCAAAATAAGCCAAAAAATTGAGGCTTATGAAATATAAATTCAAATTAAATTTGATTTTGGTTTATATTTCATAAGTTTCAATTTTCTGGCTTATTTTATAAGCCGAAACAAACACCCTCTTAAATATCAATTAAACAACAATGCAAAAAGTAACAATAATTTTTTATGAGTTATAATATATATGCTTAATTCGGAGACTTAAAAGTAGACCTACACCATTAATTTTTTGACAAGTGTAACACATACTTTCTCTTTCATTATTTTCTACCAATCAATTATTCAAATGCATCAATAACATCTTTAGGTCTAATTTTAGAGTTTGTAAGTACTGATTTATTAAAATATTTAGGGTATCGAATTATTAGTTTCATATTACATTATTCTGTTTCGATTGAATTATAAGATAATTTCCAATCATCCTGTTCAAATTTATTTGTGTTTTACCAAAACCCTATGCACAAAACCTTTTACTTTGAGCGATTTGTTCGTACATTTGGAAAGCAATCAAATTGTTCTTCATTTTCCAGTGCTTTGGTAAGTATTGAATCTATTCAACTTTTAATTTTTTTGTTTTTTGATGTAAATCCTATAGTTATGATTTTTTTTATGTGTTGTTTTTTTGAATAATGAATCTAAGTTTTTTTAGGTCTCTTTTCATATGGACGATGCACTCACTTTCTTAATGTAAGTTTTTATGATTTCATTATTACGAAGCGTCTAATGAAATGCTTGACGGAATAGTTTTTTCTATAAAAGATTATTGTAGATGTTGAATGATAGAAAACCTTGAATTTGTGATGCATGAACCTATTCTTTTAATTGATTACAAAAGTAATTACTGCGTTAAAACGGAAAAAAGGATTTTAATTTTCTAAATTCTTCATGACATTCCTTTCAATCAATCATTTGGGTCATATGGCTTCTTTTTTATTCTTTGTAGATTGTGGTTCGGGGTAGGATTTCTTTCACGAGTCAATAACGAAGACACTGCATAACTTGGTGGTCATAATAATCACTTGCACTATCACAATGTAAGCTACTTCATTTGTTTGATATTGCTCTAATTAGAGATAGCAACTCTGACTCATGCTTATGGGTGGTTTAACTTGGGTTATGTTTCATCTAATTATTACTGAGATGCTCATTCGGTATGAAATATATTGAGTTCGGATTGCTGATTTGGGCCCTCTGTTCAAGCTCAAAACCTATGAGGAGAAGGGTAGTTTTGATCAAGCTTTACAAATAGGTCGTGCAGAGTACGTACCAATGGATCTCTGTGATCCATCTCAAGTGGAAAAAGGTACTATATTATCTTTCCAAATCATATTTATATCTGTTTGCTTCAACTAAATTAAATATCTTGCTCACTTTATGGGTATAAATTATTTTTTTGGCAAGAATTTGGTTAAATAATTTAAAATGCTCATTTTAGGTTTCAATAAAAAATATCTTTATGTCGTATGGAGACTTATCGGGACTATCACCATGTCGAGAAGTTTTGGAGGGTGTTTGTTTTTTACTTTTTGATATTTAGTGATTATATTGGTACTCATAACTTGCATATATTGATGGGATACTAAAGAAGTTAGGGTGAATGACAATACTTGGCTGCAACTCTCTGCCACTAAAACAAACAAGGATAGGTGAAAAGCATTATTACTCTACAGAAAGCTGAACTTCACACATATAGTGTTTTCATTGGAGTTATGAACATTTAGCTTACTAAGATTTTTAAAAAGCGTAATTAAAATGCTTAGTATAGTACATGTTCAAACCCATTATCCAATCTCCCAATATTCTATGTCCATGTATTCGCTCGCTGTTATATGTGGTTTTATGTTAATTATAACAAATTGTGTTCACACAATAAATGTAAGCTTATCTTTGAGTAGTTATATAATGCGTTATTTTAACGGAAGGATGAACTAAAGGTTAAGTTAACCACAAGGTTAGTGATCATAGGGGCTGTTTGGGATACATTATTAAAGGGGTTGTTTGCACTTTCTTATTCAAATAACAATTTAAGGGCTGTTTAGGAGTTCTTATTAAAACTACTGATAAGGGTTGATAAGGGCTGTTTGGTATTACTTATTAGAAAAATTCCTTTTACGGGTTGTTTGGTGTTACTGTTTTTTTTTTTGAACGGCGAATTTTATTAAAAGAAAACACTAGCAAGAAGCTAGAACATTACAAGGACACAAGGTGAG
>BQNB010136704.1:7844-17960 GCA_026074375.1 Tanacetum coccineum
TCATTTTTGAGTTCAGAAACTGTTTTCATTAAACAATCCTTTTCTTGCACTTGTTCGAAAAGATTTTGCTTAAGATGTACAATCTCGGCAAACTGTTCATTTGATCCTGAAAAACTGTTTTCAACATTTTGTTTCTCTTTCAAATCTTTAATCTCTTCTTTATATCTGTCAAGCTCGGTAGTCAAAGCTTTATTAACAGTGTTGCAATGCGTCACTTGGGTAGTTATTTGATCAAACATAGACAATATCAGGACATCTTGTTGAGCAGAAGAGTTAGAATTCTAAACAGTTTCCTGTTGTGTTTCACTCAGATACTGAGAATAAGGAATGATATTGCTATCACTGATTATGTCAGTTTCTGACTGACTCACATCATTAGACTGTTCAGAAGACGTCATGATCTGCTCACTTTGATTGAATAAGTCATAGTTCAGATTATCTTGATTGTGTACCTCAGTGAGTGCATCTGAGCCATTCCTTGAGAGATTGGCCATGAGAGCAATCTTGGCTGAATTGAGTTCATCACAATCAGAGTCATATGCATCCAGATCATCGGCTTGATAAGCAGCATTGTGGGTAATGACTGACTGAGAGGTTTGATTATCAGGAAGTCCTGGATCTGCCAAAAATGCTATTTCATCCTCTGTTAAAGCTTGACCACTGGCTTGAGCTTGGACCAACAACACTTTATCGTTAAACCATGTGTCAATGTTTTCAATCCTTTCCTTTTGGGCTTAGTGCACTGCTGTGGGCAATATTGAACCCTCCCCTTTGCAATGTAACAAATAACAGTCCGTTGTTTCCCCGTGTTGGCTACCACTTGCACCCAGGTGTGTTATTTTCTGTTGTACCTACAGCATAAGTAGTATGTCTCCCCTGAACAGGTTGAACAGTCACTTTTCCATCAAGATGGTAGCTTGTTGACGAGGATTTGACGAAGTCCTTAGCTGATGTTCGTAAGTAGATACTCGGGATGTGACAACAGCAATTAAGAATGACATCATGTATTAATTTGAGTCATTGGATCATCCCCCTTCTGGAACACTAGAACAACTAGACTGGAGTCTGGTTAGGAAAACTCAGGTTGTTGCTATTGATAGGGTGTGGGAGCATATTCTAACTGTGGAATTGATGGTTGTTGAGAATAAACGTTGTGGTGAACGGTGGATTGATACTCATTTGTTGGATTAAGTGATTGAAAAGGTGTTGATTGATTGGTTGAGATTGTTGGATGTTGATAAGGTTAACAAACTAATGAGAGACTGATATTGTAAACGTGATGTGAGAAAGAGACTGTTGTGGAGGTGAAGATAATTGATAACTGACTGATTAATGTTAGATTGCAACTAAAGCAAGAGGATCAGTGTTTCGTTCAATGCATCAAACGAACTTCAATTGCATGTCGTTCATGTCGTTGCAAGTGACATGAAGTTGAACAACGTTGGTAGTGTGCAAGTCATTGACCAGTTTACCATCAGTAACAAATTTACTCCATTCATCAGGAAAGTGTATTTAAGAACTTGGTGTTCAACTTGAAACTGCTACCAAACGGCATCTTTGTTAAATGTTCATATCATTGAGTAACAAAGTGAACCTCAAGTAGTACTCATGTAACGTCTCTCCTTCTTGTAAGTGAACTTATCAAATACACATACAGCTCACTCACTTTCTTAAGTTTGTTTTAATGACGTTCCAGCATCACAGTTTAATCTACTCACCAAAGATCTTTTGCCACACGATGTGACTCCACAAGAGCATAGATTTCAGTGGTAGGCCTGGAGAATGAGTTTAATGGCGTTTTATAGTCGCAGTCTCTGCTTGAATGGCTTCAGCTGGATTAGTTTAACCTATCTTTAAGCCTTGTTACTCCTCCTCAGTGATTGAAAGGCAAACAATGGTCCTTTTTTACAACAGATGCAAGTATCAATTCTTCCAAGTGGTCTATTCATCATAAAAGTTCCATTCTTGCTTTTCCATGAATCATACAAGTGTTTTTCAAGCATACGTTGGTATTTTTATCTCCTCTATAGAGAAAGTGATTTATCGCAAGAGACGTCATATGTGATATCAAAAGATTACAAATGATCGATCGTGGTAAAAGAAGATTGTGTTTGGTACTGATTATTGAGTCTTGAATGAAAAACTACACGGATTTTACAAGTTCTTGACAAACCACCGGGAAAACAAGTGTTTGTCTCACGGGATTTTACAAGTCAAGAGAAATAACCGTATAATTAAAATTGAGTTTTGTTAAGTTAAATTACTTTATTTTCACTGGTCCGGTCCTCCTGATCTGATCCGCTATTCATCATCAAACGTTCCGATCCGCTAGTTCGATCCTCACATTCGATCCGCTAGTTCGGCTCCCTTCGTTCGGTTCCTAACCTTAGTGTAAACGCTCGTTCGATCTTACTTAGGAGAGAGCTCGTTCGCTTCTAACTATAAGCCACTCCGTATCTATTCAAACTAGAAGTCACTCGTACGAGGTTGACCTGATGAAGCATGTTCGGTTTTTTTTTTCAACCTATGCAACAAGCTCGTATCGGATTTTTCCTCTCAGTTCGGTGTTCTAGTTTTCGATTATCTTTGTTCGGATGTGATCACAGTTCCCCTATTCGCGTTCTCTGTTCTAACTTCCCTAGTTCGGTTCTAAACTAGTACGAAACCCAAATTTTTTCAAAACTCAAAAAAACACAGATTTTTAATATGGTTATTAGCAAAAATTCTTGTACAACTAGTATTTACTAACCCTAGTAGGAACAATAATAGATGAAACTTCCAGTTTTATAAGCCAAAAAAATTTGAATCACTAATTTGCTCTTTATAAAGGTTTTGAACACAAATCAAACATAAAGACTAAACACACCACTCCATGGCTCTTGATACCAATTGTAGAATACTAGTAATCTTAAGATCAACCAAGAACAATAGTGAGATGTGGGTTGGATGTTAGAGAGAAATTGGATGGAAATGGATGAATGTATTGAAATGAATGTGTGGAAAATGGAACAACTAACAAGTAGGAACAACCTACCCTCTCCAAGACGTAGAGAGGGTCATAAATACTACATACGGACCTCCATGGTCTGGAAGTTGGGCCACCCATGGCCTAGGGCCGACTAGATATACTAATCTAATCCCGTATACTAACTAGAGCTAAGACTTTTCAACTTTGGAAGTGACCGACACTTTTCGTGTTTCCAACACATGACAAGATGATATTTTTGTTTAGAAACCTACCTTTTAATGGGAATCCTTAATCTTAGAGGCACTAGATGATTCAGTCTTACTTACTTTGAAAACTCCACTTTTCTTAGCTTGAAGATCTTCTTTTCTGAACCACTCAGATTTCATTATGAATTAGGATGTGTAATGTAACATTGCTACCCCACATGTTTCACAGTTACATTGTGACAAGTTGAGGGTTTCTAAGTTTGTGATTCCTCTCTTAGAGAAATAATCATGTTATGTACCATGATATCATGATCATAGCTACCCACCCAAAGTTTCACATATAGATATAATACACAATCAACAGATTTATGATCATTAATAATCCATAATGTATGCAGGAATGGAAAAGTATTGCTGGCCTTGCAGGTCTGGAATCTTGAGGAAGATTCACCTGATCATATGATTCGGATTATTAATACATAGGAAAACAAAAATTTGCATGAACACATGTTCTGTGATTTGTTCTCATTTCACTTTTTACAAAACAAGACTTCATAATAATTCTCAGAGAGATGATTGTTTTGTCCACATAATTCATAATTCATTTTGAATTGAGTTTTGTATTTGTTTTGAAGTGCATTAAGAGGAACGTGTTGAGATCTTTGTTTCTGAAGTAAGATGATTTATTCTTGCTAATTTGTAATTTTAGTTCATTAAGTTCTTCATTACATAGACCAAGGAAAGGATCAACTTCCATTTCGACAATTTATTTAACATTTACCCCCAGCATGAGCTGATAGTTTTTACACTAACAGATGTGCTGAAAAACCTTTGTTCCATCTAGCAGGATCTGAGACGGTTTCATTTATTGTGATACCTTTAAAGTTTCACAGCTTTGAATGTAGATTTGACTTCAAAATTGATTTGATAGTCTTTGGTCCAGAAACAGGTTCAACACCAGTCAGCTTCTCTAGTGGAGGAAGGGGGTGCTACAAACTAAAGATTCATCCGCTGAATCGAGATCTATCGCACGAAGAGTCAGAGACGACAAACTTGAAGTGGGCAGTTGTGTTTTTTTGTGACTCATATGAGGTACTATACCCAGTATCATATTTGACAGAAGTAGAATCTTCAGCTTCATAAAAACTTAGATTTATTACTACCAGTAATAGACACTTCTGAATTATCTGCTGAAGACTTTACAAACACTAGGTCGTTTGGCCCAGAGCTGGAGGTATCTTTAGTGAGTTGGTTAATTCCTAAGATTTTCTTCTTCTGAGTAGGAATTTGTTCACTGATACAATGATTAACTTTATTAGAACTGTTTAGCCATGCTTATGTAATAGAAGTAAGCTCTTTTAGTTTATTTCTTAAAGTTTTGTTTTCCCCCCCCCCCCCTCTTTGATAATCTCAGTGTTTTACCTGCACATGGTTAAGAAGATCTAGCTTTGCTTGTTTTAATACCAAAAGCTGTTCTTTGCATGTATTTAGTTCTTGAACAAGATTTCTATGTTTTGACATGAGATTATTTCTTTGTTCTTCAACATAGTTTAGATCAATACACAGATAATCTAGAAAAGATTTTCTATCATTCATTATCTTCCATTTCAAGAAAGTCTGTACCTTTTTTTATAGAGATCTTAATCCATGTCACCATTTCTCTATTCTTAGGCACTTTCTTTGCCTAATAGAAAACTCTTCTTCAACTCAGCAAGAGCCATAAGAGCTTTAACTTTAGGTACCTTCATTGTCATCAGATGATAGCTTCTTCTCATATCAATCATATGATTCAGAAATTAACCTTGTTTTTACCAGAGGATGAAGTGACTAAGAACTAGAAGTGAAGAGTGCTACTTTAGCTTTGAACTTTGTTGTAACTGTGGCTTCAAAGTCTTTTGGTGTATGCCTTGCTCAAGGTTGTGTATCAGAAGAATGGAGAAGTTTTGGTTGAAAAGTGTGACTGATATGAAGGAACTTGAAGTTTTTTAACCCACAGTCTTCTTGCAAAATGAACCCTTTTTGCCACATTTGGTGGCATCAGTCGGTCAGCTGCTTTTGCATACCGGCAAAACCTTTGAGTACCCTTGGTTATAATTTTTTTTTAAACCACACCTTTATAATAATAAATAATAAAATATAAATTATATAAGTAAAGTATAAATCAAAAACTACAAATCAATAATACCAGGGAAGTAGTATATAATGTTCCCAGTGTCGATTATCCCAACGAGGCGTTGCTGGAGAATCGATACCGTCGGAAGATTGTAGTTGAGGAATGAGAGAAATTGAATTTGAGAATGTGGAAATCTAAGTTAAACAATAACAAACAAAAACGTTTAAGAAAAACCTAAAAATTATGAAATTAAGCTGAAAAACGAGAGCAGGAATCCCGAACAAGGGGTCAAAAACCTAAAATCTTCAAAAATAATCCTACAAAGAAATTTTTACTTCTAAACTACTCTAGGGGACTAATAACGAAGAATGAAAAAGACTAGACTGAAAACGGAGGTCGTTTGACCCAAAAACGAGTCAAGACAAAATCCGTACCCGAGACCCGTTCTTTAAAAATCAAAAGTTTGTAAAATTAACCCTACGAAAGTTTTTCAATTTTTCCTACGTAAATTATGACTAAAGAAAATTTTCTAAAAAAGAAAAATATTTTTTTGATAATTTTTATATTTTTTATGAATTTTTAAAACTTTTAACTAAATTAAATTATAAAAAATACTAAACTATTTTTAAAAAACTGAAAAATTAACCTAAACTCCTAGACCTAACAATCCTACCAAAGACAAAAGAAACCCCAAAACTCGGCTTATAAATAAGCCGAGAATAAGCTGAAACAGCTTATGGCATAAAAGGGGCCAAAAAGGGTTAAATACAAAGCCTACCTTGGTGTGACTCTAACGTAGAAGTCCCAAGGGCGCAGCGGTAACACTTGTTATTAAAAGAGGGGTGTATGAGGGTTGAGACTCGGGTTCGAGTCTTGCTCACCCGGGTTTCCCCTTGTCTCCTCTTTTTTTTATGAAAACTTTTTAAACAAACTTGTTAAGCTCATTGAGCTTAATGAGCTTAACATTTTTCATAACTACGGGTATTTGTGAAAGCTTATAAATAAGCTGAAAAAAGCTTTTTGTTGGGCAGACATTAGCTTAATTAAGCTTAAGGGCAAGAATGGCTTTTTCCATTTTGAGTTTTAAGCTAGAATAGTCACAATCAAAGGAACTAATAAGCAAACCATTACTTTTCATCACACAAACATTGGAACACGAAAAAAAGCAAATGAATTAAGACCTTAATAAGCCAAAATAACTTAAAACCTCAGGCAGTACTAAATTATAGTTAGTACTGCTGGTTTTGGCTTTGGGCTTTAAAACCCTCAACTTTTTGGACTAAATAAGCTAACCACTTAATCAAAAAAGCTTGAAAAGGTTCTAACCTAACCTAAATAAGCACTAATGAGTTAAAACCTATCAACTAAATAAGCTAGAAAAAGGGCTTAAGAAAAGTAACAGTTTGCACTTTTTATCTAAGGCAAAAAAAAATGGCTAACTACTATGCCACTTTGGGGCAAAATAAGCTAATGAAAAACACTAATAAGCATTAACAGATGATGACTAACTCCTAATAAGCTAACCTAACTAAAATTAAGCAAAGAAGAACAGCTAGAAAGCAAAAATAAGCAAATAAGCTCAAAGGCCAAAAGTCAGCATACAAACAGTCCTTAGGGGCACTTTGGGGCTTAAATTTAAGCTCTTGGAGGGGACTTAAGGGAAAGGGGGCTTATATAAACTTATAGACTGACCTACAGGCTTTCTAGAAAAGCTAAGAAATCAAAGTATGAAACACATTTTTGCTACAAAAAGAAGCTAGGAAATATGGCAGTTTGCACCAGGGACTTTTTTTCTTTGATTTTCCAGTTTTTTGAAATGGACAAAAAGCACCCCTTAAAATTAGATGAAAAAAAAGAGCTCGAAATGGAAAAGTAGGCTAAAACAGATGGACACTAGCTCCTAGTGAGCTTATGCACAAATTTTTAAATGCTAAAAATAAGTTTAGATGACTGAAAAATGAAAATGAAAAAGGGACAATTTTTGACTCAAAGACACTTAACTAAATTTAATGGCAGTCTTTTAACAAATCACAAACAAGCTAAAGACTTATAACTAGAATATTTGACACTTGAAAGTGAACCAAAAACAAGGCTTAGAAGAAAGTTTTGAAAGCTCAAACAAACAAGCAAATGTAAACTGATTTTTAGCCACATTTTCAAAGATCACTTAAGAAAAACTTGAAAACAGCTTATAAGACTTAAAACTATTGAAAAACAGATCAAATACTACTTAGAAATGCTTGTTAAAAATGGCCAAGTGACCCAATTGGGTTTTAACCCATTTTGACCCACTTTAGAACCTTTACCCAAACACCCCTTTAAGAGAGTTTTGAACATCTTAAAACTGACTTAAGCTAACTTAAGGATAGGTAAATCAAAACAGATAAAGAGAACCTCAAACAAAGATCAAATAAGCATATATCATTGAGTAAAAAAGAGCTTATAAGCCAGCTTAAAGGATTAGCAGTACAAAGCTATGATAAGACAGATTTTTATAAGAGCTTGAAAACTAGGAATTTCATTAAGTAAAGATGATTACAAAGGCTTAAATGTGAAACACAGAATTTAAAAACATAATAAAAGACATTAAAAGTAAATTAAAACTAAAAAACTACTCTCCTCTTCTCTGTCTTCTTTTTCCTTTTATATGCCGTCCAAGTTCTTGCTTGTTGTGCTTCTTGTGTTTGTGTTGTGAGAGAAAAGCAAAACATGATCCTGGCCCTTCAAAATTCCTTGGTCCTCAATCCAACTAATCCAAGCCCTTGATTCGTTTTGTCTTCTATCTCAACCAATGAGAACAATTAGGATTGCCAAGGTGTTCATAAGCCCATGTGGGGGTGGGGTTTAAGGATGGTGAAGGTTTTGGAGTTTTGGGAACAGTAAACAAGGTGTATGAAAGTGACAGAGGTGGGGTTTTGTTTTTGGCGGGAATGGGTGGGAGAGATATACAGTGTTATCTGTTTAAGGGTGAAAGTTTTGTGTGTTGTCACAATTGGCCCCTCAAATGTGATGCACCCCTTTCAAATTTCGTCCTTGTTTTTATACAAGTTTGGGGACTTTGACAGAAACAGTCCTCAAAGGTTATATAAGTTATTACACCACAAGTCCTTGTGGTGTATAACTTTGGCTAGTTGGCAGACTTGGCCCTTGTGGTTAATACTTTGGGCAATTGGCAGTTTTGGCCCTTGTGAGTATTTTTCCTCTTTTTCTTTATAAAATAAGTTAGGGACTTGGCAGAATTGGTCCCTAAACTTATTTTTCTTCACTTTTTGACTCTGGATTTGTCGGGGTTGACTTTGTCTTTTCCACGCTTTTCCATTCCGTGTCCGGTTTTGTCGTTTTGGCTTCGTTTTTCGTCCTTTTCTTAGATATCCGTTCCTGCACAACACAATTAGCAAAACAAGCATATTTTTGGCATTTTAAGTCCGTTTTTGGTTATTTTAGCTCGTTTTTAAAGGTAAAAAGGTGTTTTGTAATTTAAACACATACCAAAATCACCTCCCATACTAAGGTATTGCCCGGTGTCCTCACGCAATGCGTATGAAGTAATCATTATAGAAAACTAGAGAAACATAATTAACCTCGACTAATAACTTGGAAAATAAAGCTAAGGTGTTCATCGAGGAAGTTAAAGACTCAAAGTTTTGAAAATCCCCGTCTTAAAACCATTTTTTATAATACACCTATTCCAACACATTCTTTTTGTATTTATTCATTTTTCATAAATCAACTAACTAGAACGTTTTTTGGACTTTCTGATATTTAATAACTGTTAAGGGATCATAGAACAAATGCATTTCGATCCTAGGAATGCCCCAAAAAGATATAATCCACCGTATCCCCCCAGATACATTTCACTTATTCAAAACCGGAGCTTAAAACGAAATCACACACCGTTAATTATGAGTAAGATGCTAACACTACTCAATAACTGCCACTTGTAAACATTTCTTTTCCACTCCCGACAATTTATATCATAGGTGTATTGCTATTATTGAAATTCTAACCATGGATCAATGTTGTGCAACATCTATGTTTTTTCACGTTCCCACCACCCGAGAGTAATGATTTAGAAGCGAGATCATCCCATGTACGACTTTCCTCTCGGCACAAAATCCTCAAAACCTTGCGGTTTAAGTGACCAGGCTTTTGACACCCAAACAGAGAACTAAGTATCAGGACTCACGGACCTAGGTTTCAAAAACTCTCAGGTTTTCCGTATGCACATAGCTTATAAAATAAAATAGCCAAAGTTCAAAAGCATATTTGAATTTAACAAAAAGAGATCTTTTTATTCACACTTAATATTAACTATTTACGCAGTTTGTAACCCTCGACCTTTTAGAAGGCTGCAACATCGGTTGTGAGCCGGCAAGATGCAGCAAACTTTTATCAGTCTCGGATAATTATTCTTACTATTTGGGTTTTGTTCTTTAGAAGCTGTAACCATCGGTTGTAGCCAGGCAAGATTAACATCAAACTTTTATCAACCCACAGTTTATATTTATTATATTTTTGCATTTTTCATCATTTTTTTTAATAACACATTGGGAAAACGTCTTTTTGAAAAATTCAAGTATAAATTTGAACTAAGTATAAAGTTTTTGCTATATACTACATAAAAATTATTGATTTAAGTTTAATTTCCAAAAGTAGCACGTATATTAATCAGGTAAGAGCTTATGGGAGAAAAAGCGACAAATTACACTTATGAGCTCTTAAGATTTCCAAATAATCCTTGTTTAGCATCCAACTATCATTTTTCGTTCTTCGCAAATATTCGCGAATGCTTAGTCTAAAAGTTAAGGAATAAGCTAGAGCTCAACACG
>BQNB010136705.1:0-17960 GCA_026074375.1 Tanacetum coccineum
ATCAAATACACCTGCAACACTTGTCCCTAGGGTGCTTCCAATAAAGATTCAGGTGAAAATTAATATTTTTACACTCATACAACTCTTTTCAGAATTTGAAAAAACTTGTAAAAAGAGAATTACACCAACTAGGCTCACTGAAGGGGAAAGGAGTTTTGAACAAACCAAGGAATGTTATCTCACCGAGGTCATTCCATTTTTCAAAACGCTTAAAGAACATTTTGAGGGAATTCAAAAGGCTTTAACTAAAGAAATTAAAGAAATGAAAGACATTTTTGGAGAGTTAGAAGCTGAAGTTGACCAAAATATTGTAACTAGGAAGCATGATGATATTGAGCGGAAAAATCTTCTTATTGCAAATGATAATTTAATTGCTGATTGCTTGTCCAAAGAAGTGTTTTATATTGCAACGAATTCTAAGCTTACTGTATCTAGATTTACTAAAATGCATGAAGCCCACACCATTGTTCAATCACGTTGTCTGGAACTTGAAGCAAAGCTTTCTAAATTACAAGATAAGGTTCAAAAAGATGATCATACTGAATTAGTAAAACGTTTTTCCAATCTTGAGGTTACTCACTTAAATTTACAGTTAAAGTATCAAACCCTTAAAGAAATTTTTGGAAACAACCCATCTCCACCCGCTCGAAATACTCCTGATTTTGACTCAGTCTTTGTAACCAGAAAAATGAAAGCTTCCATTCAAGGAAAGGACAACGCCATCAAAAAATTAAGAACGCTAATCTCTCAATTGAAAGAGACCCGTAGTGAAGCAGACCGTACTCTTAATTTCAGGACCTTAGATTTTTAGATCACCCAATTAACTGAAAAAGTCTCCGTTCTTCAAGAACAAAATGAGCTTTTTAGGGCAGAGAATAAAAAAGTTAAACAGTGTTACAAGGAATTGTATGATTCTATTAAGATCACGCGTGCTAAGCATATAGAACAGACAACGGCCTTGCTAACTGAAAACGAGAATCTGAAAGCCTAAATACATGAAAATCTGAAATGCAACATTATGGAGTCTTTAAAACCAAGAGTTCTTGACCCGGTAGGTATGCTATAGATGTTGAACCAATTCCTCCTCACAATAGGAACAACAGAGAAGTTCATCTACATTATCTCAAACATCTTAAGGAAAGTGTAGAAACCCTTCGCGAGATAGTAGAGGAAGCTAAGGTTGAAAGATCATTCGATAGATCACTTTCATCTACTTGCCTTTACACCAAACACTCTCAGGAACTCTTAGAATAAGCAATTGGCACTTGTCTAAAAGCCTTTAACCAACAAGATAAAAAGCATGCTCCTACCCCTGTAATTAAGAAAAAGCAAGTTAATTTTGAAGAACAATGTGACACGTCAAATAGAAACACACACAAACATGTAGAGCAACTGAACACTCAGAAGACTAATGTCCTTGTGCCTCCTTCTATAGGAGTAAATTGTTGCCCCAATGCTAGCGGATCACAACCTAGGCGCAATACCAAGAAAAATAGGATCTCGTTAGCTAAAGGTGTCAACAAGAAGAAAGTAGAAGAACACCTGATAAGTGTAGAATACACATATCCGTTTGTACCTAAATTAACCCAATTAAACCCAAAACAGACCAAAAATGGCAAAAATATGCTTGTATTTGTGTTTTGTGTATACAGGTATGGATATGTCAAAAAATCACAAGAAAACAGTCAAAAACGGGAAAGCACGGACACGAGAATCAGAAGAGTACAAAAAGAAGCCAAGGATACAAAACTGAAGCCAGAAAAGTCAAATCCGTAGTCAAATCATGGTCAACTAAAGACAACAAGACCCAAAACATTCCATTTTCACCCTCCAAGTTTCACTAAAATCCAAAAATAGCCCCTCATCTCTTATTGGGCCTTAAAAACCCAAATGGGCCTTACCCGGATCCTTAGGCCCAAAACCTTAGCCCATTTCCTTTTATAACAAACCACAAGGGCTAAACTTGCAATTTCTTTAAGTTATTTAAAACTAGAAAAAGAGGAAAGAAAGACAAGGACCATTTGTGTAAAATTCCAAAGATATAACAGTTTTTAACTGTCCAAAAAGGGCGCGAAGCCATTAACTATTCATTCATCGTCCCCCTTCATTAGCTCTTAAGCCAAGAGACCACGTCAGCTATGGTGAAGCAAATAGAAGAGTTGTTTTTTTCAACCATGGTGAAAGCACAAATAATAATAGGTTTTTGTGCTAATCTACTCACAGAACTAGCACAACATGTCACATCAAAGAATGACATGCTGGCAATCCTCAGGTATCCACATTATTATCCAACGGCTAAAGAAATAAATCAACAATGATAGAAAGATCAAGGGTGGATGATTGATGAAGGCAAGGGGCTAGAAGGTTCTTTGTTCACCTATAAAAAGGGCCTCACTCTTCACACACAGGGACGTAGCCTAGATTTAGTTTTAGCTTAATTTTTAATTCCTAGCTTAATGTTGTTTTCAATATTGTAATTTTCCTTTTAAGTATTGTAAGCAAACTTTTTATTCATGAAATGCAGTTGTTTTTAATCTCTCAAAATCTCTCTAGTTCATAATCTCTCATTTTTCTTATTTAGAATTAAGCTAAAGATCAATAAGCCCTTATAAGCTCTAAATAAGCTCTCAAGAGTCTATAAGCTCTTGATTTGAGCTTGATTAGCCTTAATCATATTTTAAAGCTATAAAATCAGCTTAAATTCTAAGTACCTTTGGATTTAGACTTATAAGCTTATGGAAGGGGGATCTAAAATGGAAGGATCCCCAAGGACTTATACCCTAGCTTATTAATAAGCTAGGGGCTTGTAGCTGCCATTATTGGTCCTCTTGTTTAGCTAGAGTTCAAGTAAGTTTCCTTTTAATATCTTATGTCTTTAAATTCTAGCTTATACAGTAGTTAAAGTGCTTATTAGATTTAGAACTGCTTATTTGATTATATTGTTGCTTATAATTGCTTATTTGTATTTCATTTAGCTTTAAAGGCATAATTGTTCATCTGTAACTTTCTTAGTTTGAATCATAGATTTACATATATTTGTCTTAAAAACCTTGAAAAAAACCAAAAATAGGTAAATTAGCTTAAATCTTAGATTACTGCTTATTTAGTTGTTAATTCATGCTTATTAGGGATAATATAAACTCTGCATTATCTGGTCTTAAGCTTTTGATAAATAGATTTTCATTTCAAAAGTTTTTAAATTCTGTCAATTACATAAAGGGGTGTTTGGTTTAAGTGTGTTTGACCTCAAAAAGTCAAAGAGAGTTGTGTTATTTACTTGAGACAGTTTCATTTTCAATTTAAACTAATAGAAAATCAGTTTTTAAAGTAGTTAGATTCAAATTCAAAAGTTAATGGCTTAACTTAAGTGTCCTGCACGCAGGGTACATTTTCCTCGAAAATTCATTTGTGAAATTTTTTGATCTAATCCCTCAAAGGGGTAGATCTTAGCTTGCATTATTTTTATACACTCTAATTGAGTGTGTTATAAGATGCAGGATTTCCCTAGGAAACTGCACTCTTGGTTGCACTTGTGCATAGATGCAACATGCTAACGAAGTAAAAAGAAGAAGTTAGTACGTCAACTTTTAGCTTAGATATTCTTAGTTAAGTAAAAGTAGGGATTGATAGGCTTTTAAATAAGTAGATTAAGTTTAGTTTATAGCTTAATATAGAATATAGTTTTAATCTTATTTTTTAAGGGGCTCATTTTCCCTAATTTAAATATTTGCTGTCATTAGTCACATAAGAAAAAAAAAAAAACCTCAAAAGCCAAAAACAGTAGGTTAATTAAGTAGATTGTTATTTAGTTAATTTTAGCTTATGATCCTAGTTTTTATAGCTTATATAGACAGCTTATAAGTAGCTTTATCAATTCTCAAAAGTTTAAAGTCTAGATTTGCCTTTTAAGGATTTTAGCTTATTTGGATTTTTGCTTATTGCTTTGGATTTCTGAAGGTTGCTTAGTTTATGCTAAATTTCAGTTGCTTAAAAGTATTTCCCAGTAAATTTTCTTTTCTACATAGTAAAGCATCTCATAAGCTTCCTCAGAACACTTTATCCCTTTTTCATTTTGAGCTTAAAATGAGCTTGTTACAAGCTCTTAAGTGAGAATAAGCCCAAACACCCACTTCCTGTGGCAGCTTATTGATAACTGTAATTGTGTTATTAGTCCAGCTTAGCTTATGTTTCCTTTATAAAAAGGCTTAATGATTTGAGTTTTCTTTAATTCCCAACTTTTATATTTATAAAAAAGAATAAAAGATCAAAAAAATGGCAAAAAAGGGTGTTGCCCACACTCGAACCCACGCAGTCCCACACTACAACACATATACCTTAAACCATTTTGCTACATAGCTCAATAGTTTGTGGGTGGTTTTAAAAATCACATGCAGGGAATATGGTCATCAGAAATAGCTCACATCATTTGTGATTTTTCTCATTTTGACCATTCGTATATTACCAAATCAAATATTAGTACACGTTTTAATTTCTTTTTTTATTAATAAGCCGTAGCTTAATAAGCTCATTTGAGAGCTTATTCATTTAGCTAATTAGATTTTCTTATTTTTCTTATAATCCTGCTAGTGTTTAGGACTTTTCCTGAATTTTTCAGATTTTTCTAGCTTTTATTTTATTTTTAATCATTTTTCGAAAGGTAAAAATCTTATAAAAATACTAAAAAAATAGAAAAAAAGTTTCATAGAAAAATACAAAAATAATTTTAGTTTTATAAAAAATAGCTTTAGGATTTACAATTCGCAGAAAAATCAATTTTAACACTTTTTTTAGATATCTTAAATTTCATTTCTCAGCTTTAAATTTTAAATTTTAAAAATAGATTTTAAAAATAAAAATAGTTAAAAATAGTTTCTATTGTTTTTATAATATTTTTAGACTTTTCTAAGCTTAAAAAAAATCATTATTCTCAAATTTTAGAACTTAATTTTTGCTATATTTTAAGGATTTTATTTAGATGTACTTAGTTTTTAATTCATTAACAAATTCAAAATAATAAAAAAAATTTTCTTTTTTTTCCCTAAAATTTTTCTTTGTCCTATCTTTAGGTTTATAATTTAGTTTTATTTTTTGGGAATAAAATTTAGTTTTACTCATACTTTGCTTAGAATTTGTCGCGTTTATATTGTATCCCGAATTAGTTTAATTGTTTTTTAATTTTCTATTTTAATTGTTTGCTTTAGATAATCAATCATCCATTTTGGCCTCATTCAATCAAGAATCCTGACTAAACGAGATTCAATTCACGGTCGTTGGGGAAACGACCCGGTGATTCATATTTGCCCGGTTTAATTTACGTAAGTAGTACATTATAAATTATATAATATTTATATGAGAGTGATATTTTATCAAGGGTAACTTGGTAATTTTCCTAATCGCTCTTGTGGAATATTATTTGTATAGTAATTTTAGTTTATAAAAACGCTATCAAGTTTTTTGGGCGCCGCTAGGCCGGGGACTAGTGATAAGAATCCTTTACGTTTTGTGTTTGTTTGATTTGGTGGAAGATCTTTCACCCTCGAAAGTTCATTTTTGTTTATAATACAAAAAATTACATAAAATATAAAAAGTAAAAAATATTTTCCTTTTCTTTTTAGTATAAGTAAAAGATAAAAAAAAATATAAAAAATCAAAAATATAAAAAAAAATCTTTCTTTTTAATTAAGAAATAAAAATCACCAATTGTAAAAAATACCAAAATATAGACATTCTCACAAGGTGTTACATATTAATTTCCGGTGACCTTTTGTTGTTTCCCAAATCGAACCAAAGATTTAACACTTGCCATTTGTGTCTCTACTAAGTACGGCTCACCTTGAAACGTCAATTATTCAAGAGCTCCCGTGAAAATTTGATATTTGTTTAAGTCTCTTCGTGTAACCGTTAAAATCATTGTTAAAAAAAAAATTATGTTAAAAGTATGCTATTTTGAATTTTAGTTTTCGTTTTATGCGCACAATCTTCGCGAATCTCGAATACGTCGACAACAACAAACTCTTCCGGGTTGTTTGTTGAAAATTTTTATTTAGAAGTACTAATTGTTGAATAAACAAAACGTTGTCCAATGGTCCGACAATCGAGACGTTGGCCCAAATGTTACAACACCCATCGAAGTATTGAAGATGCTATAGTTGTTCCAGGGCCGATCAATGCTAAGGTAACAAATTCGAGCTGTAAACAACATTTACTTAATCTTCGTGCAAAGTAATAAGTTTACGGGTAGACAAGACCCTCACAATCACCTAGAGTTTTTTTAATAATGTCACTTCCAACGTTTGACAATCCCGAAGTTTCCGAACACTTCGGTAAAGCTTTTGCTTTTTTTCCTTTTTCTCTAGACGGTGAAGGCCCGAGATTGGTTAGACAAAGAACCTCCAAGATCAATTCCACAGGGACGACCTGTATTCAAAATTCATAAACCAATCTTTCCTCACCATCAAAACAACTACCTCCGAAACAAAATCACTAATTTTTTCCAAGACCAAACGCAACCTTCAACGCATGCATGGGAAACGTTTTTAAAAGGACTCCTTCGTTAATGATCCTTCACCAATGGCTTTCACTTCTTCTGAACTACAACCCAACAGATACTTTTTTTACAATTCTTGAATTCAAAACATCAAGATCTTTAATTCCGCCGCGGGTGGCAATGTTTTAGACAAAATGCCTCAAAGAAGGTTTAGCGAATATTGAAAGCAAGTCAAAAGTATGTTACTCAAGGAGTCTTTCTAGTGTTTCAAAGAGTGATACAGGATGCTCCCTTTCTAAATCTTTCACCTTCTAATAAATTCTTTTGAATGCAACAAATAGCCTGATTCTCTCTCGAGGATAAGATAACTATTAAGATGAAACACTGATGAATAAATGAAAGCTTTTAGTTGTTTAACTAAAAAACTTCGCACCCGTCAAAAGCGTTGAGAAAGTATGTGGTCACTTGTGGATCAAAATTCACAATTTTTAATCAATGTCCTTTAACCCAGTGGAAAACGATTTTCCCCGATTTTCAAATAACATTCCAACTATTTCAACACACCGCAGTCGTTGCAATTTTCATCAAGAAAACCAACCTTCTAATTTTGCAAGTCAAATGAAACCACCGGGATGCAATCAACCAAATGTCTAAAAAACAACCAAAACCTTACCAATGAAACAATTTTCAATTCAAATCAAAACTGTGGAACCAACTTTAACACAAAACTGTCAAAACACAAAATCAAGTTTACCATGGACCACCATACCAACCACCAACAAATCAAACTTTGGTTAATCAAGCGTTTACCTCCCGTTTCACAAGTTCAAGGAGTGTCTAAAATGGATTTTGAAAGTTATGCTAAAGCAAATGATGCGAATATGAATAACATGCAAATGAAGTTGGATAATTTATTCAAAGAAACCAAAATGATTTTCAAAGTAGTTTACAATTTTGATTCGTCAAAAAAACAATATGATTTTCAGAAAATGATGCTCAGTTTCAAGCAAAGCTATCACAGACCAATCAACCTTCAACTCAAGTTCTTTTACCAAGCAATACCCATTCCAAATCCTAGAAATGAAGCCACGGCAATTACTACTCTTATGTGGTGTTTTCATATGAATGGACCCCGAATTCCACCGCCGATGGTGTGAAAAGAAAATTGAGGTGAAAAGGATACGGAGCTAACCCGAAGCACCGAATATACCAACCTCCTCCCTTGGACAAGAACAAACCAAAGACAAAGAACCAATCGAAGAACCTTCTTTGTATTGCTAACAAAGCCAAACCTACATTTGCCTTACCCGTCGTAGACCTCAAACAAACAAAAATTCATGGAAAAAGATACATTCTTTCTCAAAGTTATGGAAAATCTTTCGCATTTCTTCAATTATTTAGATTAGTTTTTGCGGATGCTCTCAATCCATCTGCCAAAGTATTGCGTCCGATGTTTAAAAAGATGTTAAATAACAAAGACCAAGTTAATTGAGTTTAACCAAAAAATGCCGTTGAAGAAATTTGTAGTTGTGGTTGTCCTAAAAAAGCATCCCAGGAAAAGCTCGGTGACCCCGGTCGATTTCGTCTTCCATGTGTATTTTTCGAGTACGATAGATATTTAGCCCCTTGCCGATTTAGGTGCTAGAATCAATCTCAGTGCCTTATCCATTTGGAAAGAAGATTAAACTCCGGGCCTAACTGAAACAAAAGATGTGTTGAGAATTTAGCCCGAGACCTGTAACAATTTCCAAACCCAACCGTTTTGTTCTGAAAATGTATTTATGTCAAAGTAGGGAAATTTAACATTCCCCCCGACTGACTTTGTTTTTTGGTTGTTCTTGATTTTATATCGGTCCCTCGAGTATCGTTAATACTCAGGAAGGCGACCTTTTCCTTAGAAAGTGCTCATGCTTTAATCGATGTTTACGAAGGAGAGATTACTCTTAGAATGATGAACATTCGTTAACCCTTAAATGTTGGGGATCAAACCTGTCCATTTTCATACAACCAACATCGAAATCATTGAAGAAGGGTTTGATCAAATCGATGTCACTTAGAAATTTTATTTCACAAGAAAGTACTTGGATTTTCTGATTCCGTTGCTTACAAACAATCCTTCTCACGTACACGATCCAAATAGTTTTCCACTTCATCTCCAACACTTATCTGTTGATGATACGCATCGATTTTCTACGCTTTGAAGAAAGCCGAGCGTTTATAGTCAATCAAGGATGATGAAACAGTTTCGCCAGTTTTCAAATGCTACATACCTATGATCCACAAGGGTGACATTCTCATTCCTCGAGGCACTTCTCAACAATGATCCATTTATACCTCACCCAAAACCCATGAGAATTACTCACCTTGAAATCCAAAAAGATCTTAAAGAAAAGTTGTTAGAACCAACAGAAGTCTTTACTCGAATAAGCTACATCTTATGAACCAAAAGTTGAAATTCCCAAAGTCAAACCTTAAAGAGTTACCGATCGCATACTCGAGTTATGGCATTTTTAGAGAAAATAACAAGCATCCATCATAATTTCAAAGATTTGAGCAATTGCTTTGAAACTTATCTGATCTCCGAGGCATAGATCCAGATTTTAGCTCTCACAAAATCATTTAGAAGATGATTACGAACCTTCAGTCCAACATCAAATGAGGGTTTAACCCTAAAATCCAACGACGTCATCAGAAAGAAGTAGAAAAACTTCTTGACCGCGGGATTGGATTTATCCGGAACTCGTCGGATATCCCCCATTTGGTTAGTCCAGTCCACTGTGTTCCTAAAAAAGGTGGTATGACCGTTGTCAAGAACGAAGAAAATGAATTGGTGCCTACAAGATTAGTCCACGGGGTGGAGAGTTTGCATCGACTATCGAAAGTTAAACGAAGCAACTTGTAAAGACCATTTTTTCCGTTCCCAGTCATAGACCAAAAGATTAGAATCGGAATATAGCCGCAACGAATTTTATTGATTCTTAGATGGATGGTTTTCAGGAATTTTCAATCCCAATTGATCCTAAAGAACAAAAATCCCCAACTACTTTCCACGTGCCCATACGGAACTTTTCGCGTATACCCGTCGTATCCATTTTCGTTTGTTGCAATGCACCTGGAACTTTTCAACGTTGTAATGACGGCCATTTTTTTTTCACGACATGATAGAAAAAACGATGGAGGTATTTTTATGGACGATTTTTCAGTTTTTTGGGAGATTCTTTTTCCTCGTGTCTTTGCCATTTTAGACAAAATGCTTAAAAGGAGTGAGGACACTAAATTAGCACTAAAAAATTGGGAAAAAATCCATTTCAAGTTCAAGGAAGGCATTGATTTTAAGGACATAAGATCTCTAGAAAAGGAAATGAAGTCGATAATGCATAGTGATGTAATGTCAAAGTTGCCGTCACCCGACTACCGATAAAAGGAATTTGAAGTTTCTCGGCATGCAGGATTCATCGAAGATTTTAACAAAGACTTTTCCAAAATCTCTCGACCCATGACCCATCCTTAGAGAAAATACTCCTTTCATTTTCTCGGAAGATTGCATTTTAGCCTTTACAAACACTGAAAAAGAATTTCAACCGAAGCTCCAAGTCCTATTGCTTTGCTGCCGAATTGGGACCAACCTTTAGAAATCATGTGCGAAGCAAGTGATATGCACTAAGGAGCGGTCTTTTTCTAAGGTGCAGAGAATTGAGAAGCATTTCCGACCAATTCATTACGCAAGTAAGACGATGACTGAAGCAGAAATGAATTACACAACAACCGAAAAAGAAATGACTTGCAGGGTAGTTTTACGCAATTGAGAATTTATCGGATCGATATCCAAATCATGAAAAAGAGTGTTTTGTTTACAACGTATCCACTCCGCTTTGAAATACCTCTTCAACAAGAAAGACGCCAAAGCAAGATTGCTTAGATGGGTCTTACTTCTTCAAGAATTTGATTTTAAAGTTATCGATACTAAGGGAGCTGAACTATGCACCCGACACCTTTCCTCGTCCGAAAACCCTTACCAGAAAGTTTTTTGGACCCAAAAGAGATTACTGTTACTTTTCCTTTAAGAGACTTAAATGTGTTAACGTCTAAAGACCCAAAGTACCATCCCCTCCCCCGTGGTTCGGCCGACTTTTGCTAATTACTCAACGGGCGGTTTACTGGGCAATTCATTAAAAAAGGAATGTCGACTCAAGAGAAACACAAGTTCTATAAGAAATGTATAACAAAACTTCTGGATGACCCTTTTCCTTATTCAAGACTTTGTGGCGGATCAAATAATCCGAAGGTGTTGTAAGTATGGCAAAGAAGCTCTCGCAATTCATGAAGCTTGTCACAGTGGACCCTACCCGGGACACTACGGTGCCAACTTACCGCCAAGAAGGTTTTTGAATGCGGATCTTTTGCCTCCGATTATAAGGATGGCTTTCTGAATTAGTCAAATATCTTGTGATGGCATGTCAAAGACAAGGCAAAATCTCCTCAACGTGATGAGATGCCATCAAAATGCTATCCAAGTTTGAGTAAACTTTTCGACGTATGGGGTATTGATTGTATGGGACCATTCCCATCGTCCTAAGGGAAACAAATATATTCTAGTAGCCGTCGTATTATCTTTCTAAATGGGTCCGCATCGAAAGCGCACGTCCCCACCAACGATGCTAGAGAATTGTTAATTCTTAAAATCCCTTTCTCCCCCGATTCGTGCTCCAGAGCAATCAATAGAGCGGATCGTGGGACCCATTATTGTAACGACAAATATGATAAAGTTATGTCCAAAACATGGTGTGCACCCAGCGATCTTTCGACTCCTAACCACCCTTAAAATTAGTGGTACAAGTTGAAGATCACGAATCGAGTCTCAAAGAATTTTAAGAGGACGTATGAGAAAACCTTGCCTCATTGGTCCGACAAGTTAGCATGATGCATTTTAGGCTTTTAGAACCGCTTATAATACTCCAATTGGATGTACTGCCGTACAATTTTAGTCTATGGAAAAGCTTGTCCCTTACCAGTTTGAACTAGAACACAAAGCTTTTGGGGCTCTTAAGCAAGCCAACATCGATTTAAAGACCTCAGGAGATCATCGAAAGCTTCAGTGACAATGTAACTTGAAGCGAACTCCTGATCAACTTATAAAGAAATCTTAATCTACAAGAGTAAGACACATAAAATACACGATTCCAAGATAAAGAACCGAATCTTAAATGTTGGTGATCAAGTCCTTGCTTTATCAACTCTCGATTAAAATATCTATCTCTCCGGAAAAGCTCAATCCCTATGTTACGGGGGAGACCTTTCCACATCACCGAATTTTATCCTTATGGCACTTCCAAGTTGTCTCATGCTGATGGTTCGAATTTCCAAGTCAAGTTGCCACCGTCTTATAGCACTACTATAGAGTGGGAATACAACCAACCATTTGGTAATTTCGGATCTCAAAACTTTCCCTAAGGAACAACTAAATTCAGGTGATACGCGGCGAGCTTAGCGACTCTGTGATCAAAAACAAGAGCCGCTTCGAGGAGTTCACCCCATCTTATTCCTATCTATTTCTTTATCTAATGTGTTATGTTGAGAGGGCATGTTCTTCTTTCCGATTTCTCAATGTTTTTGTATGCTTGTTTAATTGTGATTTGGTCGGATCAAACAACATTTTCTGAAGCCTCTCGTGTCCGGTTAGATTTGACCCGATCTAACTCAGCTCGATCTCTCATCCATTGTCTGAAAATTAGTATTGGGGAGAACCACAATCCCTTATCATCTATCGATTAAGCGTTTATCTTATCATACTTCATAAAGGCATAGATTATCGTAGAAACCCGACTTTAAAAACATTGAGGACAATGTTTCGTTTTAAGTTTGGGAAGGGAACTTCTATCGATTTGGATGTTGCTGCTTGCTTATTGATTATTTGTTCTCACTAACCCGTTTTCCCCCTCAAAAGATATATATAAAGTGTTAGAGACAAAAATGTATTTCGTTGGTAAGAATAAAAGGTAAATTTGACACTTATCGTGAGAACTGTAAAGATTCTCGCTTTCTCCTTAACAATTAATGGATGATAGTTTGTAACTAGTACTCACGTAACTTAAACATCTAGACATGAATCATTAGTAAATGAAGACTATTAGCTAATCTTCAAGTAGATTTAAACATGCCAAGGTTGTACTTTTAATATGGCTAAAGTGTTCGCGAATTTCTTCTTAGAGAAATTTTTAAAATTCGAAGAATAAGAAAGTAGTGTTATTTATAAGTCATGACATTAAACGAAGAAAAGTTTGATATTCTTTCAGCTCATATTATTAATTGTGGCATTTATCTCTCATTAGCTTGTTTCACCTTTATATATAAATGTTTAATAAATAGAGTTGTATGGTTTTTTGATTAATAGTTAGCTAATAGAAGTTTTCTGTAGTTCCTTTGTAATTAGGATGAGTACACATCAGGAATACTTAATTTGGCATATTATATGTATCATATAAAGAAATATTTTGCTTATTCCTTAAAGAGCCTTAGGGTATATGGATTCGTAGAAATCACTAAAAATACTGAAGACTGATAAAAGTTTGTTGTATCTTGCCTGCTCACAACCGATGTTACAAAACAGCCTTCTAAAGGGTCCGAGGAAGTTACCGAATTCCGAAATATGTTTAGCTACAGTCTTGTTGGAGGCCGTGCCCATGTTTGTAGCCTTCTAAAGATCTGAGGTATAAAATAATGTTGCTTAAAATTTTTGTCTACTATTTGTGCCTTAAAGAGCCTAAGGGTAAATAGTGCGAATAAGATTGTCCATTCATGTCCTTAAAGAGCCATAGGGTATATGACATTAATGGTGATTTGCTAAGTACCTAATAAAAGCCAAATTTTGGTTGCCTCGATGAGGGACGTATTAATCTTGATGACATTTGATCTTTTGAAAAGAGGCTAGGAGCTTAATTATTTTGCTTCCCGTTAACCATTAAACTTATTTCTTTGGAATTAAATAATTATCGAAACAAGACTTTTAAAGAGCCTTCGGGCAATTATGACTTAAGTAAAAACTTAAGACTACAAAAAGTAGGATTTGCGGGAGAAAAGTAAGTACACCAATAAATATATAATGATAAGTGTTTTAGTGTCAAGACATGTAATAGTACCAATGAATCTTCTGTTTTTAAGCTTAGTATGGGAAGAGTTGAAAAGTCGAGAATTGATGAAGTTAACCTTTTAGACACTTAAATGTGCTTTTTGTTCTATGATCCTAAAAGTTTACCAATGAGTATGAAAAACATTTAACATTGATGTCGAGCACAAATAGAATTAGTAGTTAGGTAGTTAATTATCAAGAAAAAAAATCATAAAAGAGAAAAATCTTTAAAAATAGGAAATCGGGTGTTTTATAACTTGTAATCTCTTAACTCTCTCAACAAAAATCTTTGTTACTTTTCAAAGGTTTAGTTTGGGGAAGTTTTGAGGTATTTGGTTATAAGGCATGTAATATTGCGAGATGACACGCCAATCGTTTAGTTTGGGGATTTTGAGAGTGCGAATACACATATCCGTTTGTACCTAAAAGAACCCAATTAAACCCAAAACAGACCAAAAATATGCTTGTATTTGTGTTTTGTGTATGCAGGTATGGATATGTCAAAAAATCACAAGAAAACAGTCAAAAACGGGCAAGCACGGACACGAGAATCAGAATAGTACAAAAAGAAGCCAAGGATTCAAAACTGAAGCCAGAAAAGTCAAACCCGCAGTCAAATCATGGTCAACTAAAGTCAACAAGACCCAAAACATTCCATTTTCACCCTCCAAGTTTCACTAAAATCCAAAAATAGCCCCTCACCTCTTATTGGGCCTTAAAAACCCAAATGGGCCTTACCCGGCTCCTTAGGCCTAAAACCTTAGCCCATTTCCTTTTATAACAAACCACAAGGGCTAAACTTGCAATTTTTTTAAGTTATTTATAGCTAGAAAAAAAGGAAAGAAAAGACAGGACCAGTTTTGTAAAAATACCAAAGATAGAATCAGTTTTTAACCAGTCGAAAAAGGCGCGAAGCATTTACTATTCATTCATCGTCCCCATTTCACCCCCATGGTAAAACAAAGGGAAAATGAGAATTGATGGGCAAGGAAGTCAATTCAAGAGCTCACAAGTACAATGGCAGGGTCAAATCAATAGTCTTCATTAGCTCTCAAGCCAAGAGACCACATCAACTATGGTGAAAGCACAAAGAAGCGTGGTTTTTGCACTAAAATCTCTCCTCGGAAACTGACACTAAACGTCACATCATAGTTGATTGCCTGCCAGCATTGGCAGAATGCCATGTGAATCCCAAGTATGGAGATCCAAACGACCACAAATCATTCTCAAAAGATTTGGAAAATAGAAGGTGGTGATTGAGAGGAGCAAGGGAATGACCCAAAAGGCTAGAAGGATCCAAGGCAGGCTATAAATAGCCCTCACATCTCACACACACTATCTAGTTTTTTTTTCACGTAGCTTTTAGGATAGTTTTAGCTTAATTTTACTTTAAATCTTGTAATTTCCTTTTAAATATTGTAAGCAACATTTTTATTAATGAAATGCAGTGTTTTTTCTTTCTAAATCTCTTTAATTCATAATCTCTCATTTTTCTTATTTTGAATTAAGCTAAAGCTCAACAAGCTCTAATAAGCTCTCAAGATTTCAGTCTATAAGCTGAAATAGAGCTTAATCAATTCAGAATTAAGCCTTACTAAACCCTAAATCAGTCTAAATTACATTTACTATGGAATGTATTGGAATTGAGCTTTTGGAAGGGGATCTTAACTTGGAAGAGATCCCAAGGACTTATACCCTAGCTTATTAATAAGCTAGGGAGCTTGTAGCTGCCATTATTGGTCCCTTTTGTTTAGCTAAAGGTTCAAGTAAGTTTCTCTTTTCATTTGTCTCTAATTTCAGTTTAAATTGCTTAGTTGTAGCTTACATGCTTATCATAGCTTATTTGATTAA
The DNA here is from genome assembly GCA_026074375.1 of Tanacetum coccineum. Taxonomy (NCBI): domain Eukaryota; kingdom Viridiplantae; phylum Streptophyta; class Magnoliopsida; order Asterales; family Asteraceae; genus Tanacetum; species Tanacetum coccineum. The sequence goes on from BQNB010136705.1 coordinate 15,465, forward strand.
TCTCTTTGCTTATTAGTACTTATTTGAGTTTTATCTAGCTAAATCATCATAGTTGTTTATCTGTTTTTAACTTTCTTAGTTTGAATCATAGATTTACATATATTTGTCTTAAAAACCTTAAAAAAAAACCAAAAATAGGTAAATTAGCTTAAATCTTAGATTACTGCTTATTTAGTTGTTAATTCATGCTTATTAAAGTTGTTTTAATCTGTTAATTGTCTGGTATTAAGCAATTGATTAATAGATTTCAAATTTAGAAGCTTAATCATAACTGTCATAGTCTTAAAGGGGTGTTTGGTTTAAGAGTGTTTGACCTCAAAAAGTCAAAACTAATTGTGCAATTTGCTTGAGTCACTTGTTTTTACCTTTAAGACAATTAGGAAAAGAGTTTTTATAAGTTAGATTGTGAAATTGAAAAAGTTATGGTTTATTATGTTGGTTCTAGCACCAGGGGAATTTTCCTTTGAATTTCACTTGTGCAATTGTTGATCTAAGCCCTCCAAGGTTTAGATCTTGCTTGAACTTTGTTTATACACTCTATTTGAGTGTGTATAAGTGCATGATTTCCCTTAAGAAACCTGCACTCTTGGTTTGCACATGTGCAAAAGTGCATCAGTAGGAACTAAAGAGTTCCTACTGTCTCTTTTAGCCAGAAATTTAGCTAGGTAATTCTAGGTCTTAGGTTCTTAGATTAAAGTAGGTTAAGGTCTAGTTATAGCTTAATTCAGATTAGGACTTAAATTTCATATTCTAGCTTATTTTCCTAGCTTAATGTTGCTGTCAAAATCATAAAAGTCAAAAAGCCGAAAACAGTAAGTAGAAAGTTAGTTTCTTAAAATTTTGAATTCTAGCTTATAGAAGTAGAATTTATAGCTTATATAGATAGATTATAAGTAGTTTAATAAGTCCCTAAAGTTTTAGAGTCCAGTTTAGCTTTTTAAGTTTTTGAGCTCATTTGAATTTTGTGCTACTTTGCCTTATTTCCTGAGTATGCTTCTTTCATCTTCACTTTCAGTTGTTTTCTAGTATTGCAAGATAAGATTTCTTTTCATTTTTAGATTAAGCATCTTATAAGCTTTCTAGAACACTTTTCCTTTTTAGATTTGAGCTTAAAATGAGCTTGTTACAAGCTTCTAAGTGAGAATAAGCTCAAAATCCCTTCTCACTGTAACAGATTATTTATAAGCTGTTTTTGAGCTTATTACTTAGTTTTAGCTTATGTTCCTTTTATTAAAGTAGCTTATTTTAGTGTCCTCTTTAAGTTCCAAGTGTTACTATTGAAAGAATAAAGGGATAAAAGAACTTCACTTTGATTAAACATGGAGTAACGGTGGATATAAAAGGGTATTAACAAGAAATAAATTGTTTAGCCAACGAATCGAAGAAATAAATTAACTAGAATTAAAACCCTGATTGGTACGTGTAACCAATGGCTTAAGGATCACTTAGTACTGTATTAAAGACCTTATAACAACCATATTAATTTAGAAATTAATGCCCAAGGGCTGATTTAAAACCGATTCAAGAATCGTTCCAAAACGCGCGATTTAAGCCCTTTTACACATACCCGATAACAAAACCAGTTAAAGAATGCATAACAAATGGCTATGGGATAAAAAATACCAGATCATAAGACTCCTTAAGGTTCGAATTAATTTCAAAAAATAAGCCCTAGGGGCTGTTTTAAAATTATCCTTTTGAATCTATCAAAAACATGCGTTTTTAGCCATTTTTACGCATACAAGATGATCATATGACATCATATGATGGCTCTGATACCACTATAGGTGCTGAATTAAAAGATTATCATATAAACAAATATTAAACGCAACAGAACAAGCACCTATCAACGAATCCATAGAGTCATATAATCAATCAAAGTTAAAACAAGAAAAGTAATACCTTTTTAGCGTGATCGGTAGAATCAAATGGTGACCTTCACCTAATATATGAACCATCCAATGAAACCAAGTGATCAAAATAGATCACCTCTATGATGTATCCATACTACACTTTATTGTATACCAATTAGATGTTAGTCTTACAGCATTGTAACGTAAATCATTCTTGCACTACACTAGATACAAGATTTTTTGACCAAAAAAATAAAATCACCATGGTTTCTCTTTGTTTTTACCGTATCTCATTAAATGAGGAGAAAAAAATATAGAAAACGATTTGTTTTATTATCTTATCTCACTTAATTTTCAATCAGCCATATATCAAAAATATATTCCAAAAATAATCACATTTACAAAACGTGTATATCTCTTCTTTTTCCTCTTTTTAGGCTCGGTCCATAGACAACTAAATGGGCTTCCCCATTTGAATTTTTCAACCAATAAACTAAGTACAAGTTTAGCAATTAGAATCCCGGTATTGATCATTAGTTAAGTAGGTTATACATATACCGTAAATACAATAAATACGATATATTAAATGGTACCTCTATAGATATGTGTGTGACCCCATAGGCTCATATGTTTCTAACCGTAT